>SKCR01042455.1:0-82872 GCA_019454045.1 Zanthoxylum bungeanum
CTTTGATCATTTGGGTAGCACAAGATCTTTAAACATATTATTATTATGTCCGAATTTTTATAAAGAGATATTTTTTCTAAATTCCAACCTAAGACTTAAAACCAAATCCTAAAATGGTTTGGGCGTGAACATGCATTCAATTCCTCATCAATGAAGCAATATACAGTGTGGCATCTATCTTAGCAAACTTTTGTTGACTATTACAAGTTTGATTTTTGTACTCTGAAAGTGAAAGTTAAAGCCATTTACAAGTTTGTTTCAAAATTCAAATGCATGCTTATGGCTTCCGATCCTCCATCCTTCACCTTCACCACCACTTGCGGCTCAATCTCCGCCGTCCAGAGCAGTTTAATATATATATATATATATATATGGCAGCCTTAGAAAATCTTGAAGTTTATCGTATCATAGGACAGCAGTAAATTTCCATAATACGAGTGGGGCAAACACAAAAAAAAAAAAAAAAAAAAAAAAAATCCTAGAAACACACGTTTTCTACTCCCAAACTACAAACCCAGAAAATCACCCAAGTACCCGCACACAAATCAGGATCACATAAACACCAAATGAACCCCTCAGATCGTCATTTACTCCCCAAACACCCAGAAAATACTATACAAGCACATCATCATCACAAAAAATAAATCAGATAATTTTGACAAAATTGTTACCTTGCGTGGGTGAGGATCTGACTGGGAACGGAATGGACGGTGGAGATTCGAAGATCTACGATCGTTGAGCCGAGCGTCGTATTGTTCTGTGTTTGGTAGTTTGAGCCGAAAAAGGAAGACACTGGTTTTAGGGATTTAATGGACATTTTGCGTCGAATTTATTTGTTTTTAGTGTCGAACAATTCGACGCTAAAAATTTGGCAGCTTATTAAAAATTAGGGTTATTTTTTGGGGAAATTTATTTTTTTGTTAGCGTCGAAATATATAATATCGACGCTAAATGTTATACTTTTAGCGTCGATGTTTTTATTTTCGACGCTAAATTTATAACATTTATTGTCGTTATTATGTCGACGCTAAATGTCTGACATTTAGCGTCGACTATTCTATTTCGATGCTAAATTGCTACCATTAAAGTTCTGCGGCCCTTGCTAAATGTCTATCATTTAGCGTCGATTATTATTTCGACGCTAAATTGTAGACATTTAGCATCGACTATTCTATTTCGTTGCTAAATTGCTACCATTAAAAATAATAATAACAATATATGATAATTATACTATTATAATTACGACAATCTTTCAACCATATTTAAATATAATTCAAATAAGAACCATACATTATAATAATAAAAATTATTCATCAATCACATCATACACTAACTTCATTAATCACTATTATCTTCGGATTTGAGGATTTGTGACTGGAATCGAAGTCATCTTCAGTGTCAAATTCTTCTTCACTTGCTACTTCCATGCTAACTTCAGAATGAGGAATTATCTCAACGTCTGTACTATCTCGTGTTAATGTGATATTTTCAGGAACGGTGACAGTTGGTCATAAAATATCTGTTCAGGAACTTCGAATTTTGCCGGAGACTCTTGTGTTTCATCTGATATGTCAACACTATTTTTCTCCTACATGTCCTAAATGACCCTATGTTGTAACTTTTCTACCATCATCCATCCAGTTCCTAACTTTGGATCAGATATATATATCACTGAACGTGCTTAGGTACAAAAAATGTATGGATCATTCTTGTACCAAAAACGTTGAACATTAATTGACGCTAGATGATTACTAACTTGAATTCTCCTCTTTCTGGCATTTGTGTCAAACCACTTACATTCAAATAGCACAATATGTCGTCTGGGTCTGTATATCAACTCAATGACTGATTGCAACACTCCGTAGAAGTCAATAATATGAGAGCGTGTTCTCCTTGGACTACAATTCCATAATTCTGAGTCACATAAGTAACATCTCGCTGTTCGTATGAAATCTAACTCCGTTGACAATGCATCCACTGTGTTCATAAGCATGCTTTTAAGGCCCATAAGCCAAGAAACCAACGAGGATGACGAGTCCAATTGACCATTTTGCACTTGGTTGTTAATCTAACAATGAGAGAAATAGATGTGTTAATATAACAAACTGAAATATTTAATGTTAGGATAAAAATAAATATAAAATGTTAGGCCTTACAGTTGTCTTAAACCATTTAGGAAATTCTTTTTTGTGTGTTCCTCAACGTTATGGTCACCACCACATTGTAGCATTGTTAGATATTGCCTACAAAAAATGAGTTAGGTTAATGTATGGCAAAATACTATAGTTATGCACCACAAAAACTTACGTTAAATACGGCTGCACTTCATCACAATTACTCAATATAAACCAATGCGCACATTGAACTTCATCAAAGGTTAGTAATTTGACACCTACTTGTTGGGGTTGGTGCTCTGAGCGCCAATCCGGACTATTTATTATGTCTGATTCATGAATACGAACATCCCCTTATTCCATAATATTACTTATTTATGGTTGCACCTCTTGTTCTTATATACGTATTCGATCTGATTACGATTAGATTGAAACTAAATGTGGTTTAGTGATATGTTATATTTAGACCAAAGGCCCGATATATAATGCAGTACACAGTTACAAAGTAGTTTGTAATTGACATTGGGAAGTGTCACTGCTATATGTATATTATCAAACATAGTTCCTGGTCAAGATTTGCTAACACGGGTCGGTTAGTCAAATCTGTTGAGACCAGTACATGTCGTATATCGAGACTTGGTCCGATGGTTTATCCCAATGAACCATGAGTCTAGGGAGACTCGTATAGACGTGTAGGTGTTTATAGTGGATAAACACTGAACGGCTCACCGAAGATTCTTAATGGATGGTACAGCCACGTCAATAAGAATCTTCTCGGGTTGAGTAGCATAGTGGTCCTTCGACTTGAGACACCACTGTCGATGTATGAGACATCCTCCACACTTAGATGGCAGTCACATCACCGATCTATTTAGATCAGACCTCCGCCTGTTCGTTGGGTGTGGATCAATCCTCAGGATATCCTGTGTGTGTCAAGATAGGATCCGTCAGTTCTGTGTACAGAGCATAGGTAGTCCATATATATTTAGCAGTCTGTTAAATCTGTGGCCACAGTATACTTCGGAAGTAAGTTCCGAGTGTTATTTAAAGATTGCTAATAGATACGTCGACGAGATAATACCTAGAGATTTGACGTTTACATCTATATCTCTGGGATTATCTGGATACCTGTGACGGAGGGATTATACGTATGCAATGACCTCGACCTGTATGATTCAGCTAGTTTATCTGTGATCGTCATAATCTACGGGTGGATAGATTATGGACATGAAATTGGATTTCGTGACGGATATACCTGAATCTAGAGAGTCTCAATAATGAAACATACTCGTAGAGCACTAGAGCAACATTTATGAATAATGATGATTATTTATAAATCGTTTAATCGTTAAAAAAAAATACATGCGAACGGGCCGAACCGTCATTTCCTAATTAATGTGTATTTGTATTTAATATATGATATTATTAAATACACATTAATAAATAGTCAAATAAAGGTATTTGACATATATCATCAATATATGTATTTGAGATATTTAAAGTAAATATAATACATATATTTGATATATTTGTATTTAATTAATTATTTAATTATTTAATTGTTAAATGATTAATATAATTAAAATATAAATATCTCACCAAATGATAAAGTTAGGAAATGATTATAAGTGTAAATGTTTGACTTTACATTAAAGGAAAAGTTGTCAAATTGAATTTGACTTCCTTGGATATTTATTTTAATTGTTAAAATTGAAATATCCATTTCCTTTATTTATTTGATATTTTCGGCCAACACTAATAAATATAATAGTTTTTTTTCTAAGTTGCATTTGTTGACTTAAAATAAATATCAATAAAGTTGTATTAGATATTTGTATTAAGTTAAGCAAATTAACTTGAACTGAAAATGAAATGTAATTTGGTATATATTTATGGCCAATTTCGGCCAAGGCCTTCTTTGGGCAAGTATATATTGATTTCATTTCATTTGAAATGTTAACCTAATACACTTTAAAGAAAAACTCCATTAATGGAAGCAAAGGAAGCTTGTGAGAAAGAAAGAAGAAATCAAAGAAAGCTTGGATTTTAGTAAGTTTTTCCAACTTGCTATTAGAAAGGAAAATGTTCCTTAGGATCTAGGCTTGAACATATGATGTTCTTAGGTTATTTCTTTCTTTATTCCTTGTGTTTTTGTTGATGGAAGTTTTGATGGAAGTGTTGAGCATGTATAATGAAGGAAGGTTGTGACTATTGTAGTTATAAGCTTTCTTTTAAGGTTTTGGAAACCATGTTACTAATCTAGAGTTGTTGACCCACTCTTAGATGACCTAGATTTGATCTTGAGTTGTTTCATTGTGTTGAGACTTTGATTGGATGGAAGAAAGATGATTGAAGTGTTGAATTAACCAATTTGGTCTAATTTGTCCAATTTGAGGAAATTGAAAAATTAGGGTTCTTGACCAATTCCAAATTTGGGCATTTTCATATATGTTGTGTATTTGGGTGTGTATATGATGCATAAAAGTTTCATGTTGATTGGATTACATTTGGATGTGTTTTGAAGCATGAAATGACCAAATGGACAAAATGCCCACCTTAGGTGACATTCGGCCAAATGAATAGATTTTGGGATTTTTGGTGCTTTTGGTGTTTTGATGTTTTGAACATGCTAAGTTCATCTTAGAAATGATTTAGAATCATTCAAAATTGATTAGATCAATTTCGGACTAAAATGGACAAAATACCAAGTGTAAGGGCAATTCGGTAAATTCACTTAAATATGATTTATTGAATTTTATTTCATAATTTGATTATTGGATAATTAAATAAATATGTTTATTTAATTATCCGAGAAAAAGTTTTGAAATCGGATGATACGATCTTCCGCCGCTTCCGCTGCGTTACCGGATTAAGCCCCTAAAAACCCCTACACTACTGCTCCAAATGGTCTGCAATTTTGACAGAACACTGTGATATCTTGCTTATTACTTGCATCTCCATCATAGTTTCGTGGCCGACGATTAAAATGAGTTTCAATATTCTGCATGTACATCGAACAAAATGTTATTGCTTCACTTATTACAACAGCTTCAGCTATTGACCCTTCAGGGCGCGCCTTATTTTTCACAAATTGTTTGTAATCTCCCAAAGCCCTGCAGATATGACAACAAGTTTGCATTAATACTAAATTCAATGCACAATAAAAATTTAAGAATGTAATATTTAAAACTGTATATATATATAGTACCTCTCAATGGGATACATCCATCTGTAATGGACAGGACCTCCATTTCTAGCTTCAACCGGTAAATGCATGGCCAGATGTACCATCACATCAAAAAAAAATGGGTGGCAAAATTCGCTCCAGCTTGCATAGGATTACCACGATTCCTTGCTCAAGTTCGTCAATAACAGATGTGGTTAATGTCCTCTGACATAATTGTTTAAAGAAGCCACATAGATCAAGTACGACGTCACATACATTCGAGGGAGATAAGGTCGAATGCCAACAGGAAGGAGAATCTCGAGAAGCACATGACAATCGTGACTCTTCAATCCCGTTATTGTATCATCTCTAACCCAACGCCCAATATTCGATGCATAATCATCAGGGAATTTAACCATTTTCAGCCAATCACAGAATGATTTTCTCTCCGATTGAGTGAGCACATAACTAGCAGGTGGCTTAATAAGACCTCGAGAAGTGACTTGTAAATGCAATTCACTGCGAATTCTAAGATATTGTAGGTCCAATCTAGCATTTACAGTGCCTTTTGTCTTACCCGGAATATTGAATAGTGTGCCCACTAAACTCTCACAAATTTTTTTATATATGCATTACATCCAAATTATGTCGCAAACTTAGAGTCCCCCAATATTCTAACTCAAAGAAAATACGCTTTCCTGTCCAATTCAACTCTTCAGGTAAGCGTTTTCGATTTTTATCTCTATTATTAGAATGTTTACCTGGTGTGCTATCTCTGAGATATTGATGTTGGCAAAGTATGTCGAATCCAGACAATGGACTGGGCATACTCTGAGGTTCATGTTGTCCGTTAAATAATTTACTCCTCCGCCAAGGATGACTAAACTCAAGAAATCTCATGTGCCCTATGTATCCTATTTTATTCCGTAATCGTTGCGAAGGTGTTTGACCCGCACAAACTGGACATGCCATGTATCCCTTAGTGCTCCATCCAGATAATGAACCATAAGCTGAAAAATCATTAATGGTCCATAATAATACGGCATGCATCTGAAAATACTGCTCGGAAGCTGCATCATAGGTATGCACACCTACATTCCATAATGTTTGTAACTTCTCGATCAATGGTCTCAAGTAAATATTCATATCTTTACCAGGGGAACGTGGACCAGGGATAAGCAATGACATAAACATGAACGGATCCTTCATACATTTCCATGGAGGTAAGTTATATGGAATAACAATAACGGGCCACATGCTATAAGAGTTGTACATATTCCCAAATGGGTTAAAACCATTAGAAGCAAGACCTAACCTGACATTACGGGGGTCCTCAGCGAAACAGGGGTACATGTCATCAAATTCCTTCCACTCGATTCCATCCGCAGGATGTCTAAGTATGCCCTCCGTACCGATCCTCTTTTCATGATGCCACATCATGTCAGTCGTTGTGTGTCATGACATGAACAATCTCTGCAGCCTGGGCGTTAAAGGGAAATATCGCAATATCTTTTGAGGCACTTTCTTCCCCATACCACGGACTTTGTACCGACTTTCACCACATATCGAATAATATTCAAGTGATTCATACTCTGCATGAAATAATACACAATCATATTTACAAGCATGAATGGATTCATACCCCATTCCCAGATCACGCAAAATTTTCTTTGCCTCGTAGTACGACTTAGGCAATTCGCTTCCAACCGGTAACATTTGGCCCAGTAACTCTAGCATCATATCAATACTTTTGTTGGTCATTCTGTTGATCACTTTAATATGTAATAATTTCACAACGAAATTCAAAATCGACATTCCAGCACCTTCAAATGGAATTTTTTTTACCTCATCAAGTAGTTCACTAAAGAAATTTTGATCATTTCCACTTAACACTGGCATGTCACCACTGACACTATGACCAAGTTGTGGACCTTGTAAGTCATGCAAAGCATCGGTTACCTCATCGTTTGTAGGTTGATTGTAACTACTGCTCCCTTCGCCGGAATCAATAAACCGTGACTGATAATGATACTGCTCACCGTGATAAATCCACGTACGGTAAGTTGGTGATATTCCTGGCATGTATAAATGATTATGAACTTCATCTAACCGTTTCCTTTTCCTATTTAAACAATTTATACATGGACACCGAACACGACCTTCTGCATCAATGTGTTGCTTTGCGACTTCCATGAACTCATACACTCCATTACGATATTCAACACCCAATCTATCCAGCGAGCTCATCCAATTTCTATCCATTTCAGCGAAATACCTAAATATAATAATATAATTATTAAATATCATATTACACTCATCAACATTACTAATTCATTAATATTTATTTAAGCATATACATATATATTTAGTTGATAAAGTAAATAGTTTACAGAAAAATTCTATTTAGTTAATTAATTAACTTAATCTACATATATGAATCATAAACCACTAACAAAAAGTATATAATAAACATAATCATAAAAATTGAAAAATAATAAAGAAATATAAAAGAAGATTTACCTTATTGAAAATTGATTACAATTTTATTGAAAATTTGTTGGAGAGTTGTGAGGTTGCAGGGGGCAGATTCTGAGACTTCAGAGGATGAAAATGAAGAAAATGGGAGAAAAAACAGAAGGGAGAAGGGTTGGTGGCATTCTGCATTTTAATCTATCTTTAGCGTCGAAACATTAAATTCGACGCTAATTGTTGATTTTTTAGCGTCGAATTACCTATTTCGACGCTAAATGTCCGATTTTTAGCGTCGACTTAAATTTAGACGCTAAAGATTAAAGAATTGTCGGTGGAATCTTCATAAACCTTTAGCGACGCTACTTAGTCGATACTAAATTTCTAGTTTTTGGCGTCGACTAATATTTTTGACGCTAAAAGTATAACATTTAGCGCCAAAAATTATTGGAATAGTAAAATAATTTAGCGTCAAAAATTATTCGACGCTATAAGAGTACTTTTAGCGTCGATACGTGTTTTTGATGAAAAAAGTTGAATATTTGGCTTCGAAAATTATTTTCGTCGCTAAAATCTTGATATTTGGCGTCGAAAATTAATTACGACGCTAAAAGTGATTTTTAGCGTCGAAAGTTATTTCGACGCTAAATTATTGGACGCTAAAAGCCATAATTCTTGTAGTGTTGATGTCATTGCTTACATCATTTTAGTTAGGTGACATTAGGTAATATTAGTTTTTTAATGTTTAATTTCATGGCCTAGATTTGTTTGTGTTTATTTTAATGAGTGATATAGATTGGTTCTTATAACCTATAAATACCGCTATGTATTTGAGTTTTATCATTCAATAATCAAAGCTTAATGATAAGCATATGAAAGCTTTCTTAAGAGTTCTTCTTATTTGCAATTTTGTGAGATTGTTCTAAAGAGAGTTTTTTTCTTCTCCTTGATAAATTAGAGTTTTATGCTCTACTTTATTCAACATTTGGTTATCAGAGCTTTGGTTGTAAGGTCTCTTGAAATTTCGAGTATGCTCTGTAGTAGTAGTTTTAACTGATCTTCCACATCAGAAAAGATTTCTTGAGATTATTGATGGGGTTATCATAAACCTTGAGAGAGAGCTTCTTCCTGCTAATAGTAGTGTATTAGTCTGAATGTTTGTCACTCAAGCTTGTTCGGTATAGTCAAAATCTTGCCAGTACGATGGGCGATCTTGAAGTTGTTGGAGGAATCAAGAAGCTCAACAACCAAAACTACAAGACGTGGGTAACGTATATAGAGTCTTACTTGCAAGGTCAAGATTTGTGGCAGGTTGTCGGTGGTAGGGAAGTTACACAACGGGCGACAAAAGATGCAAATGGAGTCTTGCGAAAGTAGAAAATTAAGGCAAGCAAAGCAATATTTTTTTTAAAGACCACAATAGAAGAAGAAATATTAGAGCACATTCGGGATGTTAAAACACCGAAGGAAGTGGGGCACCTTCGCTACACTCTTTTCGAACAAGAACGATACAAAATTACAAATTCTTGAGAATTAACTGCTATCAATGGAGCAACGCGACGTGGTGGTTGCCCAATACTTTCACATGGTGAAGTCGATATGCCACGAAATTTCAGAATTAGATCCGACAACTGCTATTGGAGAAGCTAGGATAAAATAAATAATTGTCCATGGCTTAAGACCCGGATATCAAGGCTTTGTTACTGTAGTATAAGGGTGGCCGACAGAACCATCACTTGTTGTGTTTGAAAATTTGTTGACAGATCAAGAAGCTATGGCCAAGCAAATGGGAGGAGTCTCGCTAAAGGGTGAAGAGGAAGCGCTCTACATCAACCAAAGCAAAGGCGGCTCAAAACAATACAATAAAGATGGATCTAGAAAGACTGGTGACAAGAAAAAAAGTCACCAGGGAGGGAACGGCTCTCGTCCAGGGGGAGCTTCGAAAAATCACGAAAATAATAGAAAGTTCGATGGCGAGTGTTACAACTGCGGGAAGAAGGGCCACATGAAGAGAGATTGTTGGTCCAAGAAGAAGCATACTGAGAGCAATATTGCTATTTCTAATTCTAAAGAAGATCGCGAATACAGTTGGGATGCCGAAGCAGTACTCGCTATGGAGGAAGAAGAATTAGCTCTCACGGTAACAACACTAAAAAAGATTGACTACAAGAATGATTGGATCGTAGACTCAGGCTGCTCAAATCATATGAAGGGTGAAAGAAAAAAGTTGCAAAACTTGTCTAAGTACAAGGGAAATCGTGTAGTGGTAATGGCTGACAACTCGAGGTTATCAATAGCTCACATCGGTAAGCGAACGTTACACCTCGTTATATTTCCAACCATGTGCCACTTCATGATGTCTACCTTGTTCCAGGAATGAAGAAAAATTTTCTATATGTGGCTCAATTGACATCATCAAGCCACTATGTCATGTTCACTCCGAAAAATGTGAAAGTATTTTGAGATCTCAAGATCTGAGAAAAGCCAACGATGGAGGGACGGCGATTAGATTCAGTTTACGTGATGTCAGCTGAGTCTGCATACGTAGACAAGACAAGAATGAACGAAACATCAGATTTATTGCACATGCGGTTGGGCCATGTTAGCTATTCCAAGCTAAATATGATGGTGAAGAAGTCAATACTTAAGGGTCTTCCTCAGCTTGACGTAAATACAGATACAGTCTGTACGGGATGTCAATATGTTAAAGCACATCAATTGCCATATGAGGAGTCGAAGTTTAAAACAAAGAAACCATTAGAGTTAATTCACTTTGATGTGTTTGGACCCGTTAAGCAACCATTAATTGGTAGAATGCGGTATATGGTTACGTTCATTGATGACTTTCCCAGATATGTATGGGTTTTCTTCATGAAAGAAAAATCTGAAGCATTCTCGAAGTTTAAAGAGTTCAAAGAGATAGTCGAAGGAGAAATGGAGCAAAAGATTCGTTGCTTGCGCACGGACAATGGGGGAAAGTATAGCTCAAGAGAATTTTCTCAATATCTATGAGAATGGTGAAGGGGTTTTAGGGGCATAATCCGGTAACGCAGCGGAAATGGTGGAAAATCAAATTTTCCGATTTCAAAACTTTTTCTCGGATTGATTAAATAAACATATTTGTTTAATTATCCAATAATCAAATTATGAAATAAAATTCAATAAATCATATTTAAGTGAATTTACCGAATTGCCCTTACACTTGGTATTTTATCCATTTTAGTCCGAAATTGATCTAATCAATTTTGAATGATTCTAAATCATTTCTAAGATTTACTTAGCATGTTCAAAACATCAAAACACCAAGGATTCCGCTTTCGCTTGAATTTATCTAGTATCTAATATACATCTGGCATAAATAAATCTATATCGGTACACCCTCACAGTAGAGGCACGGTCTCGGATGTAGTAACGGAAAAATATTTATAAACCGTATTGACAAGACGGACCAAGAAACAAGTATTCCAAATACTAGTTACTTTAAAACCTTATTAAGCGGGGATATTCCATTAAGTGTCATACACCCTAAATCTAATCAAATTAGATTATAACAAGCATGTATAAAGTCAAGAAAACATGATTAAACATTGAATAAAACAAGCTAATCATTTTATGGAGGCCTAGAATCAGACTCGCTCTGATACCATTTTGAAGGGGTTTTAGGGGCATAATCCGGTAACGCAGCGGAAACCGTGGAAAATCAAATTTTCCGATTTCAAAAATTTTTCTCGGATTGATTAAATAAACATATTTATTTAATTATCTAATAATCAAATTATGAAATAAAATTCAATAAATCATATTTAAGTGAATTTACTGAATTGCCCTTACACTTGGTATTTTGTCCATTTTAGTCCGAAATTGATCTAATCAATTTTGAATGATTCTAAATCATTTCTAAGATGAACTTAGCATGTTCAAAACATCAAAACACCAAGGGCAACATAAATCCCCAAAATTCCAAGTTTGGCCGAATGCACCCATTAGGACCCATTTTGTGCACTTTGTCATTTCATGCATCAAAACACATCAAGATGTAATCCAATGAACATGAAACTTTATATGCATCTTATACACATCCAAATACACAACATATATGAAAATCCCCAAATTTGGAATTGGTCATGAACCCTAATTTTTCAATTTCATCAAATTGGACAAATTAGACCAAATTGGTTAAATCCAATACTTCAATCATGTTTCTTTCATCCAATCAAAGTCTCAACACAATGAAACAACTCAAGATCAAATCTAGGTCATCTAAGAGTGGGTCAACAACTCTAGATTAGCAACAAGGTTTCCAAAACCTTAAAAGAACACTTATTACTACAATAGCCATAAGCTTCCTTCATCATACATGCTCTACACTTTCACCAAAACTTCCATCAACAAAAACACAAAGAATAAAGAAAGAAATAACCTAAGAACATCATATGTTAAAGCCTAGATCCTAAGGAACATTTTCCTTTCTAATAGTAAGTTGGAAAAACTTACTAAATCCAAGCTTTCTTTGGTTTCTTCTTTCTTTCTCACAAGCTTTCTTTGGTTTCCATTAATGGAGTTTTCTTTTAAAGTGTATTAGGTTAAGAAGAATGAAATGAAAAAACAATATATACTTGTATCATAATGGCCTTGGCCGAAATTCACTAAAGGAAATACAAGTTTTGTAATTTCAATTTCATTTCACTTTACATTTAGTCAACTTGCATAAATATCTTAATAACACTTTATTAGATATTTAATTAAGTCAACAAATGCAACTAAGAAAAAATATAACTCTTATATTTTAAGTGTATGGCCGAATTTAGCAAGAAATAAAGGAAAAAGATATTTTCATTTTTCAAACAATTTTGAACAAATATCTTAAGAAGTCAAAATCAATTTGACAACCATTTCCTTTAATGTATAAGTCAACAATTGCAACTTATAATCACTTCCTAACTTTATCATTTGGTGATATATTATATTTAATTATATTAATCATTTAACAATTAAATAATTAAATAATTAATCATTTAACAATTAAATAATTAAATAATTAATCAAATACAAATATATCAAATATATGTATTATATTTGCTTTAAATATCTCAAATACATATATTAATGATATATGTCAAATACCTTTATTTGACTATTTATTAATGTGTATTTAATAATATCATATATTAAATACAAATACACATTAAATAGGAAATGACGGTTCGGCCCGTTCGCATGTATTTTTCGTTTAACGATTAAACGATTTATAAATAATCATCATTATTCATAAATGTTGCTCTAGTGCTCTACGAGTATGTTTCATTATTGAGACTCTCTAGATTCAGGTATATCCGTCACGAAATCCAATTTCATGTCCATAATCTATCCACCCGTAGATTATGACGATCACGGATAAACTAGCTGAATCATACAGGTCGAGGTCATTGCATACGTATAATCCCTCCGTCACAGGTATCCAGATAATCCCAGAGATATAGATGTAAACGTCAAATCTCTATAGGTATTATCTCATCGACGTATCTATTAGCAATCTTTAAATAACACTCGGAACGTACTTCCGATGTATACTGTGGCCACAGATTTAACAGACTGCTAAATATATATGGACTACCTATGCTCTGTACACAGAACTGACGGATCCTATCTTGACACACACAGGATATCCTGAGGATCGATCCACACCCAACGAACAAGAGGAGGTCTGATCTAAATAGATCAGTGACGTGACTGCCATCTAAGTGTGGAGGATGTCTCATACATCCACAGTGGTGTCTCAAGTCGAAGGACCACTATGCTACTCAACCCGAGAAGATTCTTATTGACGTTGGTGTACCATCCATTAAGAATCTTCGGTGAGTCGTTTAGTGTTTATCCACTATAAACACCTACACGTCTAAACGAGTCTCCATAGACTCATGGTTCATTAGGATAAACCATCGGACCAAGTCTCGATATACGACATGTACTGGTCTCAACGGATTTGACTAACCGACCCGTGTTAGCAAATCTTGACCATAACTATGTTTGATAATATTCATATAGCAGTGACAGTTCCCAATGTCAATTACAAACTAACTTTGTAACTGTGTACTGCATTATATATTATCGGGCCTTTGTCTAATATATACATATCACTAAACCACATTTAGTTTCAATCTAATCGTAATCAGATCAAATACGTATATAGAAACAAGAGGTGCAACCACAAATAAGTAATATTATGGAATAAGGGGATGTTCGTATTCATGAATCAGACATAAATACGGTCCAGATTGGCACTCTGTGCACCAACCCCAACAAATGGCAAATACGTCATCAGTATACTTTTGCCAATACGCCATAAAAAATGGTGTAGCGGAGAGGGAGAACCGACACTTTGCAGAAATTTTTCGGAGTGTGCTACATACGAAGAACATACCTGGAAGATTTTGGGGCGAAGGTATGAGAACTGCAGCTCATGTTATCAAAAACCTTCCTCAACTAAGGTTGGAGTTGTTGGGGTTGGTGCTCAGAGCGCCAATCCGGGCCGTATTTATGTTTGATTCATGAATACGAACATCCCCTTATTCCATAATATTACTTATTTATGGTTGCACCTCTTGTTCTTATATACGTATTCAATCTGATTACGATTAGATTGAAACTAAATGTGGTTTAGTGATATGTATATATTAGACAAAGGCCCGATAATAATATAAATGCAGTACACAGTTACAAAGTTAGTTTGTAATTGACATTGGGAAGTGTCACTGCTATATGAATATTATCAAACATAGTTCCTGGTCAAGATTTGCTAACACGGGTCGGTTAGTCAAATCCATTGAGACCAGTACATGTCGTATATCGAGACTTGGTCCGATGGTTTATCCCAATGAACCATGAGTCTAGGGAGACTCGTATAGACGTGTAGGTGTTTATAATGGATAAACACTGAACGGCTCACCGAAGATTCTTAATGGATGGTACACCAACGTCAATAAGAATCTTCTCGGGTTGAGTAGCATAGTGGTCCTTCGACTTGAGACACCACTGTGGATGTATGAGACATCATCCACACTTAGATGGCAGTCACGTCACCGATCTATTTAGATCAGACCTCCGCCTGTTCGTTGGGTGTGGATCGATCCTCAGGATATCCTGTGTATATCAAGATAGGATCCGTCAGTTCTGTGTACAGAGCATAGGTAGTCCATATATATTTAGCAGTCTGTTAAATCTGTGGCCACAGTATACATCGGAAGTAAGTTCCGAGTGTTATTTAGAGATTGCTAATAGATACGTCGACGAGATAATACCTATAGAGATTTGACGTTTACATCTATATCTCTGGGATTATCTGGATACCTGTGACGGAGATTATACGTATGCAATGACCTCGACCTGTATGATTCAGCTAGTTTATCCGTGATCGTCATAATCTACGGAGGATAGATTATGCATGAAATTGGATTTCATGACGGATATACCTGAATCTAGAGAGTCTCAATAATGAAACATACTCGTAGAGCACTAGAGCAACATTTATGAATAATGATGATTATTTATAAATCGTTTAATCGTTAAACGAAAAATACATGCGAACGGGCCGAACCGTCATTTCCTAATTAATGTGTATTTGTATTTAATATATGATATTATTAAATACACATTAATAAATAGTCAAATAAAGGTATTTGACATATCATCATATATGTATTTGAGATATTTAAAGTAAATATAATACATATATTGATATATTTGTATTTAATTAATTAATTAATAATTTAATTGTTAAATGATTATATAATTAAAATATAATATATCACCAAATGATAAAGTTAGGAAATGATTATAAGTTGCAATTGTTGACTTATACATTAAAGGAAAAGGTTGTCAAATTGATTTTGACTTCTTAAGATATTTGTTCAAAAATTGTTTGAAAATGAAAATATCTTTTTCCTTTATTTTTCATTAATTTCGGCCATTACACTTTAAATATAAGAGTTATATTTTCTAAGTTGCATTTGTTGACTTAATATAAATATCTATAAAGTGTTATTTAGATATTTTATCAAGTTGATTTGATGAAATTCAAATGAAATTGAAATTAATAATTTGGTATTACTTATGGCCAATTTCGGCCAAGGCCTTCTTTGGGCAAGTATATATTGATTTCATTTCATTTGAAATGTTAACCTAATACACTTTAAAGAAAAAACTCCATTAATGGAAGCAAAGGAAGCTTGTGAGAAAGAAAGAAGAAATCAAAGAAAGCTTGGATTTTAGTGAGTTTTTCCAACTTGCTATTAGAAAGGAAAATGTTCCTTAGGATCTAGGCTTTAACATATGATGTTCTTAGGTTATTTCTTTCTTTATTCCTTGTGTTTTTGTTGATGGAAGTTTTGGTGAAAGTGTAAAGCATGTATGATGAAGGAAGCTTATGCTATTGTAGTAATAAGTGTTCTTTTATGGTTTTGGATCCTTGTTGCTAATCTAGAGTTGTTGACCCACTCTTAGATGACCTAGATTTGATCTTGAGTTGTTTCATTGTGTTGAGACTTGGATTGGATGGAAGAATGATTAAAGTAATTGATTTAAACTATTTGGTCTAATTTGTCCAATTTGAGGAAATTGAAAAATTAGGGTTCTTGACCAATTCCAAATTTGGGGGTTTTCATATATGTTGAGCATTTGGTGTGTATATGATGCATGCAAGTTTCATGTTGATTGGATTTCATTGGATGAGTTTTGAAGCATGAAATGACCAAATGGTCAATTTGGGCACCAAGGGTGCATTCGGCCTTTGTGATAATATTTGGGGATTTTGGTGCTTTTGGTGTTTTGATGTTTTGAACATGCTAAGTTCATCTAGAAATGATTTAGAATCATTCAAAATTGATTAGATCAATTTCGGACTAAAATGGACAAAATACCAATATAAGGGTAATTTGGTAAATTCACTTAAATATGATTTATTGAATTTTATTTCATAATTTGATTATTGGAATTATTAAATAAATGTTTATTTAATTAATCCGAGAAAAAGTTTTGAAATCGGAAGATACGATCTTCCGCCGCTTCCGCTGCGTTACCGGATTTAGCCCCTAAAAACCCCTACAAAATGGTATCAGAGCGAGTTTGATTCTAGGCCTCCATATATGATTAGCTTGTTTTATTCAATGTTTAATCATGTTTTCTTGACTTTATACATGCATGTTATAATCTAATTTGATTAGATTTAGGGTGTATGACACTTAATGGAATATCCCCGCTTAATAAGGTTTTATAGTAACTGGTATTTGGAATACTTGTTTCTTGGTCCGTCTTGTCAATACGGTTTATAAATATCTTTTCGTTGACTACATCCGAGACCGTGCCTCTGCTGTGAGGATGTAGCTGATAGAAATTTATTTATGCCGAATGTATATTAGATACTAGATAAATTCAAGCGAAAGCGGAATCCTGAACGTGCCCTAGCTGTCAGGGTTACGCAAGTAACTTGAGTTTATCATTGACAAGTTTAACCTTAGTACGTCTCCTTGTGGGCCTGCCTTCGCAGCGACAACGAGAAACGGCCAGGACCGGAACCTTGGAGTCACTAGTGAGTGATTGACAATTAGTTGTCTACCTGTGAATATACGTCGTGAGACAGTGCCTCTGCTGTGAGTCGAAATATATTCATGGGGTCCTCTCCCATTATGGATTCGATTTAATTATTGAATTCTCGTCTTTCCGTTGGGGATTACGGCATTACGTAAAAATAGTGGGAGGCACTGCTAAGTTTAAAATATTCCATAACTTAGGCAGTGTGTTATTATGGAAATTGCCGCTTGTTTGTTTCCTTATTCTATTGTTTATATAGAATTAAACTTTTTTTACTGCACACATATTATGATATGTTATCTGACTAGACTCTTGGTTGCAGTTATTCTAGAGTAGGTTCTAGATACTAATAGACTAGGATATTATTAGATTAGTCTAAACCATCGGGAACTATTGTTCCGTTTTTCTTCAAAAATAAAGATGGTTAATGATTTAGTTTCTAAGTCATGATAGATAATCTAGATAGATATCCCTTTTAGGATATAATACTTTAGAGAGAATAGTTTCTTATGCAGTAAGAATTGACTTGAATTAGTTCATGTCTCGAGATTCTTGACTGGCATTTAGAAAGCCCTATTAGGTATTTGTTTATCTAGTAATGACGTTTCTAAGCTTTAATTACCTTTAGAGGTAATGTGTCTGACACAATTTGCTAATCAGTTATTTACAATTGTTGTGAATAGTTGAATGCAAATAATAAAGCTAAAGAAAGGAGATGCATATATTTGTGTATAGAAAATATCGATTTTCACAATACTACAACTATAGGTATTGGATACCAGGTCTCCCGTCTAGTTATTTGAAATATTGGTTAACGATTGTTTTGATATTTGATATCGGAACTTACGACTATTGGATAGTCACTTGTTTTTTATAAACAATTGTTACATATTTTATAATAACTAGTATTGTCATTGACGTAGAGATAAACATTAAGAAAAATTATTCGGTAAAGTAAATAATTTAGAACGGTGCTTTATGAATTTAATCACTTAAGTATTGGATGCTCAATCCGTATGGTAAAGGATGGTTTGATACTAGATCACACCACATATCCTTATCCATTTAATGAATATTGTATTCAGGAAAGTGATTAAGATCTCGTTTAACCAATGATTGTCATTGGACCACCAGATTTATTTAACTGATGCATTGGATGTATGTAGTTTAAATGAATAATAATTGCTTAAGGTAGTTTTCTATACTTCGTAACTTAGTTGATGAATTGTCATAACTTAGTTATGTGTTTCTGAAAGAACACATATTGAAATTCTTGAAAGTATCAAGTACTTTCAATCTGTTCTGATGAAACGTAGATTGAACATTTTTGACTTGTTCAAATATATTCAATCTAAAGGTTTTAGAGAATTCTATCCTCAAAATTCATGACATGTCTTTGAACTGTTCAAAGATCTTTGATACGATCAAACGTATGAATTTAAAGCAATTAGTTCTAAGGTTATTTAGTGAATATGATTCATATTCAATATTGTTCTTCCACGATTCCATCTTGATGGAATTGAGTAGTGGGAGCAATCGAATCTTATATGATTTGATTCGTCCGATATTGAAAGTTACCGAATTAGTTTCAATACTCTTGGGGTTATACTCCAGTAACACTAATTCATCTATTTAATTAATGTTCCATTTATTTCTACAGTTACATATATGATATGTATAGGTAGAAAATTCGAATCTTGAAAAGTTTGAGATTTGAATCTTTATTTTATATAATAGTTATATAATGGAAATTACTTACACCTTGGAGGTATAAGTAAAAGTTTATCGTTTATTCTGTTTAATAGAATATTGTATTCTATTTAATAGAATATCTTTCCTACGATTTTAAGTAATAAAATCGTTTTATTACTTGGTGTGTAACATCAGATGTTAACTATTGTAGAAAAGACTTGACTTATTGAAGTCAAATGTGAGAATGATAAATTATAAATGGAACTACGTAATTAATAAGATGAAACAACCCTTATACATCTTCCGTACAAGTCCAATAGGATAACAGAATCATTCACAAGTATTTGATACTTAATGGTTCCGTTGTTTTCTTATTGAAGAAAAATTATCCTATAACTTGTAATGGAAGCGATATTTGATATCGATTCTGGAAGTTCACCATTCAACCTTAGATCTAAGATTGTTCATAGCTTACTACGATCAAGTTTTAAACTTGATTAAGCTTTCATTATGAATTAGTTCATGATATGTGCTAATTGTTTACGCAGCGAAAGCATTGTGAGCTTATTAAAGGTTTGACCTTTACTGTATGACAGTGAGAAAAGTTATACTCAGCAATCTATTGTAGATTCTGAGAAAAATTATCTCTAGTCACACTAAATGAATAATTAAAGATATATTGGTTAATGTTGATAATAAACTGTATATTTTAGCTAAAAAATGCAAAGTGGCGTTTTTGGATGACTTATTCAGATAAGAGATCAGTTGTGATTTCCTTATTTGAAGAGTTCATTCTGAAATGGCCCTAGAGTTTGTGTTCTGCTGAGATCGCAGTTTAGTGTGCTAACTTATAGAGCCTATTGTAGACTCAGATAAGTCTTTCGAATATCTGTGTTCTCTGTTTTTGATATCGTCAGATTGTCTGATCTTGTCAAAGTATAGAAAACATATGTGATTAGAAGGGTTAGTGGGAGCGTACATATTACTTTCTAGTGTTATATATCTTAACGACATTGTCATTATTATAGTAATAATGAGATGTTTGTGAGGTAAAAGATTTACCTAAGTCTTCTTTACTCCGTGAAAGCAGTGGGAGTAGTCTCTGATATATTTGATATAAAGTTTTATATAAGATATAAAACCAAGAGACTTGTGAGATACTCCTATTATTCGTACATTAGATATGATCTAATAAAGGACATAACAAGGCTATCTGTATGACAGTTAGTATAACTGTTCGACAGTTATTGTATGTCTTATATATAGTATTAATCTTTCGTAAAGGATGATTCCTTTTTCGAAAGAAATATTGATTAGAATGTCTAAACAATATTATGTATCATTTGATGATGACATAATGAATACTTTATTATGTGCGATTATCGATGTCGATTTAATCGTAATTGTTACGAGTTATTTTGACATCTTATAGACCATATGATGGATCTTGAAACACGTTCTTTGTGATCTTTAAGATGTTAAGAACGAGTTTCTAATTCATGGAGAATATAGTCTGCAACCATTAGGGTCATATTAGTTTTGAGACTAATTATGACGTTAGACAGTCTACGTCATAAAGAGTCACAAATAATGCAGTGGGAGTGTCACGAAGGATTCTACTATTTAGTGGAATCAAATGCAACTTTTGAAGTATTGACTTATGAAGTTGCATAGTGACCTTTTAAAATAGAAGTTTTAAATTGGTGTTGTGCTTGCGGTTGTCCTCATATATTTTTGGATTTGATCCCTAAATACTTGGACAACTTAGTAGCTGTAGCATAATACAGATATAGCATCCATTTCATATTAATGTATAATTTAGATTCTACAAAATATGAATGATGCTGACTATGGGAAACGATAGAGTTTGTTTGACAACTCGATATTTCATAGCGGACTTGTTTCTTACCTCTTAAGTACTGGGTGAGCTTTTGAGGGCCATGTGCATACGATGCACATTGAGACGTGTATATGATACCGTGGATTGGCACTAGAGCAAGTGGGAGAAATTGTTGGGGTTGGTGCTCAGAGCGCCAATCCGGGCCGTATTTATGTTTGATTCATGAATACGAACATCCCCTTATTCCATAATATTACTTATTTATGGTTGCACCTCTTGTTCTTATATACGTATTCAATCTGATTACGATTAGATTGAAACTAAATGTGGTTTAGTGATATGTATATATTAGACAAAGGCCCGATAATATATAATGCAGTACACAGTTACAAGTTAGTTTGTAATTGACATTGGGAAGTGTCACTGCTATATGAATATTATCAAATAGAGTTCCTGGTCAAGATTTGCTAACACGGGTCGGTTAGTCAAATCCGTTGAGACCAGTACATGTCGTATATCGAGACTTGGTCCGATGGTTTATCCCAATGAACCATGAGTCTAGGGAGACTCGTATAGACGTGTAGGTGTTTTAATGGATAAACACTGAACGGATCACCGAAGATTCTTAATGGATGGTACAACCAACGTCAATAAGAATCTTCTCGGGTTGAGTAGCATAGTGGTCCTTCGACTTGAGACACCACTGTGGATGTATGAGACATCCTCCACACTTAGATGGCAGTCACGTCACCGATCTATTTAGATCAGACCTCCGCCTGTTCGTTGGGTGTGGATCGATCCTCAGGATATCCTGTGTGTGTCAAGATAGGATCCGTCAGTTCTGTGTACAGAGCATAGGTAGTCCATATATATTTAGCAGTCTGTTAATCTGTGGCCACAGTATACATCGGAAGTAAGTTCCGAGTGTTATTTAGAGATTGCTAATAGATACGTCGACGAGATAATACCTATAGAGATTTGACGTTTACATCTATATCTCTGGGATTATCTGGATACCTGTGACGGAGAGATTATACGTATGCAATGACCTTGACCTGTATGATTCAGCTAGTTTATCCGTGATCGTCATAATCTACGGGTGGATAGATTATGCACATGAATTGGATTTCATGACGGATATACCTGAATCTAGAGAGTCTCAATAATGAAACATACTCGTAGAGCACTAGAGCAACATTTATGAATAATGATGATTATTTATAAATCGTTTAATCGTTAAACGAAAAATACATGCGAACGGCCGAACCGTCATTTCCTATTAATGTGTATTTGTATTTAATATATGATATTATTAAATACACATTAATAAATAGTCAAATAAAGGTATTTGACATATATCATCAATATGTATTTGAGATATTTAAAGTAAATATAATACATATTTTGATATATTTGTATTTAATTAATTAATAATAATTTAATTGTTAAATGATTAATATAATTAAAATATAAAATATACACCAAATGATAAAGTTAGGAAATGATTATAAGTTGCAATTGTTGACTTATACATTAAAGGAAAAGGTTGTCAAATTGATTTTGACTTCTTAAGATATTTGTTCAAAAATTGTTTGAAAATGAAAATATATTTTTCCTTTATTTTTCATTAATTTCGGCCATTACACTTTAAATATAAGAGTTATATTTTTCTAAGTTGCATTTGTTGACTTAATATAAATATCTATAAAGTGTTATTTAGATATTTTATCAAGTTGATTTAATGAAATCAAATGAAATTGAAATTATAATTTGGTATATACTTATGGCCAATTTCGGCCAAGGCCTTCTTTGGCAAGTATATATTGATTTCATTTCATTTGAAATGTTAACCTAATACACTTTAAAGAAAAAACTCCATTAATGGAAGCAAAGGAAGCTTGTGAGAAAGAAAGAAGAAATCAAGAAAGCTTGGATTTTAGTGAGTTTTTCCAACTTGCTATTAGAAAGGAAAATGTTCCTTAGGATCTAGGCTTTAACTATGATGTTCTTAGGTTATTTCTTTCTTTATTCCTTGTGTTTTGTTGATGGAAGTTTTGGTGAAAGTGTAAAGCATGTATGATGAAGGAAGCTTATGGCTATTGTAGTAATAAGTGTTCTTTTATGGTTTTGGAAACCTTGTTGCTAATCTAAAGTTGTTGACCCACTCTTAGATGACCTAGATTTGATCTTGAGTTGTTTCATTGTGTTGAGACTTGGATTGGATGGAAGAATGATGATTAAAGTAATTGATTTAAACTATTTGGTCTAATTTGTCCAATTTGAGGAAATTGAAAATTAGGGTTCTTGACCATTCCAAATTTGGGGGTTTTCATATATGTTGAGCATTTGGGTGTGTATATGATGCATGCAAAGTTTCATGTTGATGGGATTTCATTTGGATGAGTTTTGAAGCATGAAATGACCAAATGGTCAATTTGGGCACCAAAGGGTGCATTCGGCCTTTGTGATAATATTTGGGGATTTTGGTGCTTTTGGTGTTTTGATGTTTTGAACATGCTAATTTCATCTTAGAATGATTTAGAATCATTCAAAATTGATTAGATCAATTTCGGACTAAAATGGACAAAATACCAATATAAGGGTAATTTGGTAATTCACTTAAATATGATTTATTGAATTTTATTTCATAATTTGATTATTGGAATATTAAATAAATATGTTTATTTAATTAATCCGAGAAAAATTTTTGAAATCGGAAGATACGATCTTCCGCCGCTTCCGCTGCGTTACCGGATTTAGCCCCTAAAAACCCCTACAGGAGTTGGTTTCACCATTTTAGAAATTGTGGGACAAGAAACTTACAGTTAGCTACCTTCGAGTATTCGGTTGTGTATGCTATGTATTTGTTCCTGATCATCTACGTAGCAAGATCGATAAGTAAATAGTCAGATGTATCTTCGTGGGATACGACGACCAAAAAAAAAGGGTGGAAGTATTGTGATCCAATAACTGGAAGGTGTTATACATCTCAAGATGTGGTTTTCGATTAAGCATCATCATGGTGGACCACATAAAAGGAAGTGTTGCTAGACTCGAAAGAACTCGAAGACAAGCAGCAACAAAAGATGAGGGAGCATACTATCCAAATTCAATCAAGTCCAGACAAAGCTGAAGATCCATTTGAGAATGATGTCGAACAAATAGTAACCCAGAATCCTTGGCAAACTGGTTTATAAAATAAAGCGTCATCCAGATGTCAATTGAGAGGTATGAGGCTCGATTGGTAGCTCGTGGCTTCTCTTAACAATATAGACTAGACTATGACGAAACGTTTAGTCCAGTAGCAAAACTTATTACTGTTAGAGTCCAACTTGTACTTGTGATGAGTGGTAAATATATCACAATTTCTCACTTATTTGACCTAATATTTCGTATAGTTTCTCGAGTTTTGTGAACGCTTTGATGTGTTTGTTGTTATTTTGTAGATAAATAAAGTTTGGAAAGCACTGAAGGCAATTTGGGGCAAAAACGGACAAAAATGCGTCAATAGGGATATTTTGGTCTTTTTCGCGTCGCAACGCCAAGACACTGCGCGTCGTGACGTCCAGAATGCGCCGAACCTGCTAACGTGCGCCGGTACAAGTGTCAGAATCTGAGAAAAGTTTGACTTTGCTATCGTGTGTCGTGCCACGTGTCACCATCACAGCCGATCTGCTAAAATGCTCTGTGCCACGTGTCAGCATCCTACGGTGCCGACAGTCATCATCGCCATGTGTGCCACGTGTCATCCTACGTGTCTCCATGTCATCAGCCACGTCAGCAAGTCAACATTGCCACGTGTCGTGCCACATCATCATCAGCCAATCAGGAAGTGCCACATGTCACAATTCTATGGTGCCGACAGTCTCTTTCCCACGTGTCGTCATGTCACCGCCACCTCACCGCCACGTCAGCATCAATTATTGGCTATCTTATCCCTATCTGACACGTGGCGGATAAGAATATCATCGACCAATAAGAAGCCGCCACGTGTCCCAATAATTGAGTTCCAACCACTCCGCCACGTGTCACCTTATCACCTTATCCGAAATCTGCAACCGACGAACCAGAAGCTGCCACGTCGATGAATTTAGCATCGCGACGCGAGATGGGCGTCGCGACGCTGGAACCTTACTGACCCCTATAAATAGAGCGCGAAATTCCAGTTTCAGCTGTACCATTCTCTCTCTTGTATTCTATCTAAAGAGAGAGTTTCTCTCTCTAGATTCTTTAGTTTTTTTAGTTTTTTTAGTTTTTAATTTTTAGTTTTGTAAATAATTTTAATTACGTTTTGTAGTAATAGTAATTTAATTTTTACTTTTTACTTTTTACAGTTTTTACTATTCACCATGAGGAGGTAACTTCCCTAGCTAGGGTGAAAGGTAATTCTTTTACTGTTACTATTTAGATTAATCTCCCTTAAAAATAATATATTCACTATTTAAAATATTGATTTAAAAAGGATACCGCCAGATTGGTCGGTTGGTAATTTAATATTGGTTCCGCCTTAATGGCTGGTTGGACTTAATTTGACTTAATCAGATTACCGCCTTTATGGCTGGTTGAAAAAGAATCACAAGTTTATATATTATTTTATGGGAGATATCTAAATTAGTAGTAGTAAAAGTAATTCCTTTTACCTTAGCATTTTATTGTAATTTACTTTTCAGTATTTACTTTACCGCATTTTTACTTTATGTCTTTATTTCAAGTTTTTACTAGCCCTAGTTATGTGTTGTAACTAAATTAGTTATCTGGGGTTGTGATGACTTTTAATATCACCGTTTTATAAGGGGTTAGATTTTAGTTTGGGTATTATAAAGATTTATTTATTGAGTCTTAATCTTAATGCTTTTTCATTAATTGGCCATTAATAAAATTGATCTGGTAAATCCAAAATGAACTAGACATAGGGATTTTAGGTTTCAGCCTTAGACTCAATAGCCCACGATCTTCCTTGAGGATAGATAACCCTTTAATAGATTTCCTTACAGGATAGGAATATACCTGTCAGGCGGGGGTAGCCATAATTGGAACTTAATCTTAATGAATCCAGGTAATTTGGTTGACATAGACATATGGTTCAATTGGGTTAAACTGGGTATTTGTGTCTGACCATCGACAGAGGCTTACACATAATTTAGTGTTCCAGGTTAATAAATCAATATATTACCCAACTGTAAGATAACCACTTCATCTTTAAAATGATATTAAAAGAAATTACAACCCTAGATCTTTGTGTCTTTTGTTATTTTCCTTAGTATTTTCTTTTGTCTTTTTATTTATTTATTTTGCAAATCTACAATCAATCAAATCAAACAATCTTTCTCTTCTCCATTTAATTAGATATTTGTAAATAAATAGTTTCAATAATTAATAACAACATTAGGAATTAAGTCCTCATGGGATCGATATTTTTATACTACTTGAACGATACGTGCGCTTGCGTTATACGTGTGTGTTTACGCCGGTCAACTTGCAGCCAACGAAAGCTGAAACTTGTGGCAGATGAATGTTAAGAATTTTTTTCTTCATGGAGAGCTAGATCGAGAGATCTACATGATCCAACCAATGGGTTTTCAAAACCAAGTTCATCCTGAATATGTGTGTAAGCTATGAAAATGCACTATACGGATTGAAACAAACACCCAGGGCGTGGTATGGTAAAATTGCTGAATTTCTAACACCAAGTGGTTATTCAGTAACACCTGTAAATTCTAGCTTGTTTGTCAAAGCTAATAGAGGAAAACTAGCTATTATGCTAGTATACGTGGATAAGTTAATCATAACTGGTGATAAAAAGTCAGAAATTCTTCGAACAAAGAATAAGTTATCAGTTTGTTTCCAGATGAAGGAACTATGACAACTCAAGCACTTTCTTGGTCTAGAGGTTGATTGCACACAAGAAGGAATATTTCTCTTTCAACAGAAATATGCCAAAGATTTGTTGAAGAGGTTTGGAATGCTCGAATGCAAGCTGATTTCGACTCTGATGGAGCCAAATGTAAAAATGTATGCACATGAAGGAAAAGATTTGGAAGATGCGATGATGTATCGAAAATTAGTAGGTAGTCTGATCTACTTAACCTTGACTCGACCTGATATCTCTTATGCAGTTGGCATGATGAGTCGATACATGCAAAATCTGAAGTCTCATTTAGAAGTGGTTCGACGAATACTTAGATATGTGAAGAGTACAATGAATTATGGTCTTATGTACAAGAAAGGTGAAAATTGCAAACTAATTGGCTACTGTGATGCTGACTATGGAGGAGATCACGATACTTGCAGATCAACTATTGGGTATATGTTTACCCTTGGATCTGCAGTGATTTCTTGGTGTGGCAGGAGACAACCGACTACGTCATTGTCAACTACGGAAGTAGAGTACCGAGCAGTAGCAATGGCAGCTCTAGAAAGCACGTGGCTGATACAGTTGATGAATGATCTACATCAACCAATAGTTATACTGTTCCGTTGTATTGTGACAATCAGTCGGCAATTCGTCTGGCGAAGAATCCATTTTTTCATGCAAGAACTAAATATGTAGAAGTACATTATCACTTTGTTAGAGAGAAAGTTCTGCAATAAGAAATTGAGATGAGGCAAGTCAAGACAGATGAGCAAATTGTAGACTTGTTTACAAAAATCTTGAGTGTTTGAAAGTTTGAACATTTTCGTCGTCAACTTGGTATTCATAAAATGGAGGCTAACATTAAGGGGGAGTGTTAAATATCAATATTAGCCCAATGTTTTTTTTAAAAAAGTTCAAAATCCAAACAAAAAATAAGCCCACACCAAATTAATTTGATGTCCTTGGTTACATCATTTTACTTAGGTGACATTAGGTAATATTAGTTTTCTAATATTTAATTTCATGGCCTAGATTAGTTTGTATTTATTTTAATGAGTGGTATACAGGGCCGGCCCTGGCACAGTGCCACAAGGGCTACTGTCCAGGGCCTAAAAATTAAGGGGGTGACCGGCGTAAACACACACGTATAATGCAAGCGCACGTATCGTTCAAGTAGTATAAAAATATCGATCCCATGAGGACTTAATTTCTATTGTTTTTATTAATTATTGATACTATTTATTTACAAATATCTAATTGAGGGAGAATAGAATGATTGCTTGATTGATTTGGTTGATTGTAGATTTGCTAAATAAATAAATAAATAAAAAGACAAAAGAAAATACTAAGGAAAATAACAAAAGACACAAAGATCTAGGGTTGTGAATCATTCTAATATCTTTTAAAAGATGAAGTGATTATTTTATGTTTGTGTAATAAATCGGTTTACCAACCTGGAACACTAAATTATGCAAAAGCCTCTATCGATGGTCAGACGCAAATACCCAGTTTAACCCAATTGAACCATATGTCTATGTCAACCAAATTATCTGGATTCATTAAGTTTAAGTTCCAATTATGGCTACCCCCGCCCGACAGGTATATGTCTATCCTGTAAGGAAATCTATTAAAGGGTTATCTATCCTCAAGGAAGATCGTGGACTATTGAGTCTAAGGTCTTAAACCTAAAATCCCTATGTCTAGTTCATTTTAGATTTACCACATCAATCTTATTGGTGATCAGACAACAAGAAGCATTAAGCTTAAGACTTAATAAGTAAACCTTTAAATTACCCAAACTATAAAATAACCCCTTATAAACCGATGATATTAGAATTCATCACAACCCCAGATAACTAACACATAACTAGGGCTACTAAAAACTTAAAAGTAAAAGACATAAAATAAAAATGCTGAAAAGTAAAAGACATAAAGGAAAAGCTGAAAAGTAAATTGTTGAAAAGTAAATGACGGAAAGTAAATGCTGAAATTAAATATTGAAAATTAAATGCTGAAAAGTAAATGCTGAAAGTAAATTACTGAAAAGTAAATGCTGAAAGTAAATTGCTGAAAGTAAATTGCTGAAAAGTAAATTGCTGAAAATTAAATAAAGTAAAAGTACAATAAAAGAAAATGCTGAGGTAAGAGGATCCACTTTTATTACTTTTATTTTAGATATCTCCCTTAATATAATATATTAACTTTGCATGATAATTACCAACCAGCCATATAGGCGGTATCCAGATTAAGTCAAATTAATAATTAATTACCAACCGACCAATCAGGCGGTATCCAGTTTAGTCAGGTTAAAACCAATTTAAATAATTACCAACCGACTAATCTGGCTGTATCCTCGTTAAGTCAGTGTAGGCATTGTATTTTTGCATGTGAAACCCGATGATGAGTCTCATTTGGAGGCACTACCTTTTGAGTCGCGGAAGCCGCGGGAAACAGATATCGGAAGGGGAAATTCAGAATAAACAAGCTCACTGTCTTCGTTAGTGCTGCGTTCGTTACTTCGTTCGAACGACAAACAGAATGCGGGCGTTCGTGTCGCGTTCGAGGAAGCGTTCGAATGGTGTCGGTAATTCTGGTTTTGCTGCTAGCCTCACACCCCAGCCCATTTAGCTCCCCAAAGCCCATAAAACACATCCCAAATTAAATAAATAAATATTAATTTAAATATTAAACATTAAATAAAATATTTATACCATTTACCAATTAAATAAAACATTTACCAAACTTAAACTAAAATTAAAAAAAAAGATATGCCTAATTAAAATCAATCTTAACCAATTAAAACCAATCAAATATTTGACTTCCTAATCTAATAAGACATCTACCAATTTAAAATAGTTGACTTCCTAATTTAAAATATTTTGTCCCCCCTCAATCTTGTGTATACCATCCTTAGGATTCCTAATTTGGAAACTAGATCTCTTCCTTGTGAGACAAGGGCAAACCCTAGCTCTCTTCTATATAAACAACCCCTAACCAAAGCCATCCTCTCCTTGACACATATAATTCACGCCCAACTCTCTCTAATACACGCCGAAGACACTTCACATATACACAAAAAAGAGAACAAAGAGCCCTAACCACCTCCTCCATAGCCGAGACAACAAGAGCCTCAATCCTCCACCATAACCGAGACCACCACAAGCAATAACCCTCCTTAGCCAAATCAAAACACTCCCCTCCTGCACCGAGAACACATCCCCCCATACAGCCCTTACAACCACTAAAACACCCCCTAACAAACACTCAAAAACAGCCCCTGAATCACCTTAAAACAGCAGCCCAAATCCTCTTAAAACAGTCCATAAAAACCTTAAAAACAGTAACATAAAAACTGCATAGATAATCTTAAAAATAATCACACACAACTGCACTAAGAACCCACGCAAACTTGGAACAGTTCATTGAAAACGTTAAAACAGGTGGCCCGAGCAGTGAGCAGCAAGACAGAGGCCGAACAGGAGCAGAACGGAGTTCGAACCGCAAGCAAAACAGCAAAGCAGTGAGCTAGGACGCTGAACCAGTGAACCAGAAAAGTTGCGGAGCTTTACCCCTTCCGATCTTCGTGAAACGCGAGTCCGAGAGACGGCTTAAAAGGTTAGACCTGAGGGTACTTTTCACACCCATCTCTACGTGATTTTTGTTATTTATTTTGATTATATTTTACTTATTCGTTGAATCCTGTTTATGTATGATGTGTGTTGTGGGTATGGGATGAATGAGAAATGTGTTAACTCTCGCGGTATATCGGATGGAAACCCGGACATAAATTTCATAGCCGATTCCGAATGGACGGTAATATGATCTGTACTCGGGACACAACTCCACGTACCGCTTGAGTAAACGGCACTATCTTTTACCTTGTGTTGCTTTGGTTTGTTTATTTTTCGTCACTTGAATTTTGTATGTTGTTTATTTATGCATGATTCAATCAAGCGCATGGGCTTAGTGAGTTAGTCCAAAGGTCCTCTATTTGAGAGACGAAGAGCCGAAAAGGCCACCTTTGTGACACTACTTCACCGCGCCGGTTGATGTGTGTTCGGTTGGATGCAAGATACGTTCAATCGGGCATATTAGTTTGATATTATTGACTTTATCTTTTTATGCATGGTTCAATCAAGCGCATGTGCTTAGTAAGTGGAATGAAAGATCCATTATGGGGAGGGGTTAAACCCTTTACCACGATGCTTTGCCGCGCCGGTTGATGTGTGTTCGGATTGGATGTAAGATGTGTTCAATCGGGCATACTTGGTTTTGATATGATTGGCTCTATTTTTGTATGTGTGATGTGACGCGCATGGGCTTAGTATGTTGGTCTAAAGGACCTCTCTTTGAGAGACCAAGAGCCCCAAAAGGCCACCTTTACGGCAGTACTTCGCCGCGCCCCTTTATTTTGTTGTTTATGTATTGCGTCCCATTTCATGCATCAGGTCTGTTCCCGTTCGAACGCGTTTACGAACGCAACTCGAACGCGCATACATTTTGCCTTATCATGCATCAGGTCTCATTTCCGTTCGAACGCGTTCACGAACGCCATACGAACGTGAGCATTCTGTTTCACTTCCGTTCGAACGCGTTAACAAACGCCATACAAACGTGAGCATTCTGTTTCATTTCCGTTCGAACTCGTTAACAAACGCCATACGAACGTGAGCATTCTGTTTCATATTTCTTGTGATATATCGGATGGAAACCCAGACATAAATTCCGTAGCCGATTCCGATTGGACGGTAATGTGGTCTGTACTTGGGATACAATTCCACGTATCACTTGGAAAAATGCTCACATGTATGCTTGTGCGGATATTATGTATGCTTGTGTTTTCATGAATATGATATGTTGAATGAAGTTGTATGTTCATTGTTACTTTGAGGTATTTTTTAGGCATGTGTTATTAGATATGAGATATATGTGAAATGTATGTATAAATGTTATTTTATACCCTTGAATATAGAAGCATGATATTCTTAGGAATAAGTGTTACTTAAGCCTGATTAAATTATTATGTAAATCCTTTCATTACAAGTGACATAAGTAAGGGATCATTCCGAACCCAACGATTTGAGGTCTTCCCTTGCGAGGGGTGAGTGCGGCCTTAAATCTCATTTTCCCGGTTCACACCGGGTGGCGACTCCATTATTCTCCGGTTTAGTCCCCCGTGGCTACTCCGTACTCCCGACCGGGCCGCGAGCCCGGGACAGCATGCGTCGCCCCAGATTTCTGTGTTCCCACAGTCAGGTTTTAACTAGTTTATATATTATAATTAAAGGAGATTAATCTAAATATTAGTAATAAAAGTTTTACCTTTTACCCCAGCAAAAGGGGAGTTACCTCCTCATTACTGAAAAGTAAAAACTGAAAATTAAAGAAAGAAAAGTACTGTGCGTAAAAGTAAATTGCGGAAGTAAAAACTGAAAAGTAAAGAAAAGAAAGTGCGAAAGCGGAAATTAATTACTAAAAGCTATAAATAAACAAACAAGATACAATCTTCTTAGTATTCTTAAGGAATTCCTTAGAAGAAAGTATGAATTTTACAAATGAAATGGCTTGGTATTTATAGGCAAAATTTTGCCTCCATCAAATCATCCACCAAATCAATTATTAATTGCTCCACTAATTGCTCCACTAATGCTCCACCAAATCCATTATTAATTGCTCCACTAATCTCTTTTCATGTTTGGTGATGATTTGATAATTTTTATTATTTATTTATTTATTTATTTTTTGCTTTGAAAATGATTGAAAGTGACTTTAATAATTACACACAACCCACTTCTGGATGGTTCATCAATTTCGGGCATGAAATCTTCAGAATTCGAAATTATTTTGTCTTTCAAAGTTGTAGATATTTGAGTCTTCGTTAATCTGGAACTTGAATCAGCGCAATCCGATATCGGAGTAAGACGTTATGCCCAAAATTTGACAGATGCGCAAAACTGGAATTTCCAAAACTGCACTTCGTAAAAAACGCCCTTTCAAGTTTCCAATCTCCAAAATTAAAATATCAAGTCCAATAATTGCCCTTATTTGACTCATATTTCATCCTAAATGATTTCATTGAGTCCCGATATTATTTTATCTGCAAAATAAAATAAAACATATCAAAACGTTCATCAAACCCGAGAAACTAAACAAAATATTAAGTTAAAGGGGCAGTAAATATTGATATATTTTCCGCTCATCACACCCCCAAACCTAACATTTTGCTAGTCCTCGAGCAAAACAACAAAATAAAATCAAAATTAAACTAAGCCACTTTCGTAGGGATCACGGTTGCATTTAGCATATGCAACAAGCTTTAAACCCCTCGGTGTCCATAGTGGACGAGTTATAGTCTCGTGAGGGCTTACAGCAACGATACCCACAAACGTTTTACAAAAGTAAAAAGATAATAAAACTAATGCACACAAAAGCAAAAAGACAGAGAAAATAGAATAAAGAAGTTAGTAAATAATCAGGTGAAACTTCTACTCCAAGTTACTAGTTGTTTTGTTTTATTTTAAATTACTGAATAAGTAAATTCTCCGATTATTTTTACCATTCTTCATATACATTGCCAACAAAATATTAAACAACTTATTTTTGCCCACAACAGTCACAAGTGCAGTTGAAAAGAGAGTAATATTTTTATCCTGAAATTCTATTAGATTTCACACCTTTTTTGCAGCAATGGAATAATTTTTCTCATTTTTCTGATTTTTTTTATTTTTTATTTTTTATTTATATACAATACCTTCCGTCTATGTAGCGAGTGATGGGTCAGTGACTCCCAAACCAGTTGGCTTTAGGGCACCAGATGTTAAGACACCCATACGGACTTAATTACTCAAACTTCAGATATATATATTTTTGCAGCATCTTCGATCCATGTAAGGAGCTTTGGGCCAGTGACTCCCAAACCAGTTGGCTTTAGGGCACTAGGTGTTAAAACACCCTTACAGACTTAATAACTCGGATCTCAGATGTCCTTTTTTTTTTTACTCCATCACTTTTTGAGATGCTTCCTGCAATTAAACTAGAGTACTGAATATTACAAACTTTTCAATTTTCGCTCATGTCCGTATGTTACTATGTATGTTGATAATACCTGCTAACTAAGCATATGAAGATCCATTTTAGTCAGTTTTATGGAGAATTTAAAAATTAAATAATTCAAAGGAAATAAACAAAAATTAACTTGTTTCGAATTAGGTTTGAGATACGTCTCAGGAGTGGAAACTCCTTACTCAGCTATCTCTTACCAATTTCACATTTTTAGTCAAAATAAAAACACAAAATATTTTTGTAATTTTTGAAAATTTTTCAATTTTTTTATATTTTTCGAAAAATTTTGGACTAAAAATAAAAACAACACACAAACTAAAAACAAGATACTAATCAACTAATTCTCTCCCCCAAACCTAAATGAGACATTGTCCCCAATGTCTTAAACAGTAGAAGAAGAGTTTAGAAGATAATACCTGGTTAGCTGGAATTCTACAGGAAATTAAAGGTTAAGATCCAGATTAATCCGACGCCTCTTACCACGATCGTCCTCGGACCAATTTATCTTTGAAAGGATAGGGTCAACTCGTGGTTCATAGGCTATAAGTTGGTCAATTAGATCTGGAGCAGTTCTAGCAGTAAAGATGAGTTCTTTTAAAGGTTTTGATATGAACCCATTCCTCCGGGCATCATCAAAAAACACACAAAGAAAATCATAAAATCCATCAACGTTGTATAGCCCAATTGGTTTCTGGTGTATGTTCAGGTTCGCCCAAGATAGCACTATAAAAATTTCCTCGAATGTACCCAAGCCACCTGGCAAAGTAATAAAAGCATCAGCACGGTTAATCATTTCTACCAGTCGTTCAGACATACCTGGCACGATCAGTTCCTCTTCGTTTGATGGTTCAATAAGATTTTCCTCTGCCAATGGTTTTGGGATGATTCCCAAAACATGATTGCCTTCTTCCTGTACGGCCTTTGAAACGATCCCCATTAGTCCAAGATTGCCTCTGCCATATATTAAGTGCATATTCCTTGCAGCTAAGACTCGACCCAATTCATGTGCTGCTTCTATGTATTGTGGTTTAGTACCAACACTACTACCGCAAAACACACATATGTTTTCAACTCGTCTTCTTGAAGTGGCTTCCATTTTTTATGTATTTCTTTCTCAAATCAGGATGCCTTCCAAAGTGCATTGACGAGCTGAATTTATAGTACCTGAAAAAAGGTGAGTAATAATAGCACTAGTATCTTCCTGAGGACGTTTGTTTGCTAAACAACAAAATGAATCGTGAAAGGTCAAAAAGTCTGGATCCTGTCTACGAAAATAAAGATAATTAAATATAATTTGGACGTGGGGGTCTAGCCCCCCAACTTCGACAGGGTTCCAACCCTCGTTAAATATTATTTTTTTAAAACATATATTTTCGTAATAAAAAAGGGCATATTTTGAGCTTTCGCACCGGGCACCCAAAAACTCAGGACCGGCCCTGGTGGTATAGATTGGTTCTTATAACCTATAAATTCCCCATATGTATTTGAGTTTTATCATCCAATAATCAAAGCTTAATAATAAATATTTGAAAGCTTTCTTAAGAGTTCTTCTTATTTGTAATTTTGTGAGAATGTTCTAGAAAGAGTTTTTTCTTCTCCTTGATAAATTAGAGTTTTATGCTCTACTTTATTCAACATTATTTTCATTAGATTGTTTTATTTAACCACTCAAGGTTTTGTTGTTACCGTTGCTCCAGTTTAGAAAAAAAATTAATTTTTTATGCTGTGGGTGTTTTTGTTTTTGTTTTGTGTTGAAGATATGGAGAGTAAGAAGCTTAATTTAAGCAAAATATGTGGTAGTGTTGGTATTGGGAATAGTAAGAATAGCGGAGATGGATTTGTTAATAGAAGTAAAGTGAGGATTTTGCTATGCGATAATGATGTTATTAGCATTGATAAGGTTTTTCACTTCTTCTAAAGTGCTCCTATCAGGGTATATTTTTAGTTTCTTTGTATTTGTTTTTTGTTTTACTGTGTATGTATGTTGGGAGTGTTAAATTCTTGTTTGTGTTTGTGGACTATTTTGGCGACATGATAATTTGTTTGGCGAAATTACAACGAAAGTACGTCAAACCTGAAAGGAAGAGCAGAACAGAATAGAAATCTGAAATGGAATCAGTTATCTTTACAACTATAACAGAATGCTCATAAATACATATACAGAAACATAATCCAATATCTTATAATAGAATCTGAAAACTTAACATAATAGAATATGGGAAAACTGAATCAGGGCTCAGAAAGAACAGAAAATACTGACAGGACCTGAAATACGTCATTATGACCCGACTATAATAAGTCAGCAAAAATCAGACCAAGCATCGACCATAAATCTGACAAAACAGAAAATCAGATGATGTCAAGTGAAAGAAGAACATATTAAAACTTAAAACCGAAGAACGTCAATAGAAAACTGACTCATCAGAATACCATATAACGTTTCAGAAACCTGGCTTATCAAATATCAAATAACGTCAATAAAACCTTGACTTATCAGAATACCAAATCACGTCATCAGAAAACAGAATCGTCACATAAACAAGATTATTAATCGAAATCATAAATCATGTGAACTGAAATCATATTCTGCAAACCATATTCTGAAAACATATCTTTATTGTTGTAAATTCTTCTAATATTCAAATATAACTATTTGGATGGAGTAGGGACATGTCCCTTAGATGATACCCCATAGGGACATGTCCTCAATTTGTGTGTAAATTAGTCCTATGCTCCAAGGGGTGCATAGGAGGGGTACAACCCTTTGGAGGGTTGCACCCCAACCCAAAGGGTGCCCTTGAGGCACCCTTCTATGCTTATAAAATGAAGTTTTTATGTTCCTTAATAAACATAGAAAGAAATCCGAATTGCATCCATAAAATTCAGTCTCAGTTTTGGTTTTGAGTAAGAGAGAGTATTCCACTATTTACCAAGTTCGAGATCTTGTTAAGGTGTGCCTCTTGAACAAAAGGAATCCGGGTTATCCTGGGAGAACATTAGCCACAAATCCGTAGAGCATCGAGACGGGGTTGATAAGTTCTTAAGGACAGAGAATCTTCTCGATTCGGACCACTACATTCGTCATTTTTCCAAGTTTTTAATCATTCTAAAAGTTTTAGGGTTTTGCATGAAAAAGTAGATATACTTTGATTTTATGTTCTGGATTTGTTTGTTGCATGTTAATTTTCTATTTAATGACACTATATACTCTACATTTGTCATATCGTCAAAACCATACAAGGGTCCATTGTCGGGTCGTACACAAAGACCAACTAAAAGTCTGAACAGAACCATATCGAAAAAGGGTAATGGGTTTTTCCAATGGTCAGAATCCCAAATCAGAACAAGTGTCACGGAGGGTTAAAAACCATAAAACATAAAAACCATAAACATGTCAAAAGGCTTCGTGACGAAACAGAATATCAGGCATCTCGGGAACATAATTTACGATTTTAAAACTCAAAAAAGAATTCAAGTACGGAGACAAAAAAACATATGATTTCCATATATTTTCAAAAGCAAGTTTTCAGAAATCCTTTTGTCAAAACTGGATTGAAAAAAGAAATCAGAAATAATGGTAAAATCGTAAAACAAAATGTCATAAAAACCCATTAACAGAAATACATACTTACATAACCTAAAATGATAAAAATTAGAAAATAGAAAACTAACGTTTGGGACTCATATTAACGTCAATAGAAAACTCACTTAAAACACAAGACTTCCATAAACGGAAGATACATAAAATATAAATCAGTAACACATGTCTTATACTCGTAAATTGAAACGTATGTAGAAAACGTAAGACTTTAACATAAACAGAGGACATAAGCATAAAGCATAAACGAAACATAAACAAAAAACTTGAGTGGTCGGCATAACAGAAATATATACGGAATATATAATCTGAAATATATACCGTGAACATAAACTGATAACGTACAGAGAAAAAAAAAACTAAAAACATATACAGAATTAAAATTGAAAACAGAATCTGAATACAGAAACAGAAATCGAAAACTTAAACAGAAACATGGATCAAAATTCGTAAATTATGTATCATTTATAGAAAATATCATATAACGAAAAATATTACATAACAAAAAGCGATAAGATAAGGAAGGGAATAGTTTCCACTCACAGATTTGATGATCAAGCTCTAGCGAGCCTGTGAACGATCGAGAAGGCTCCTTCACATAATCCATCTCGTTTCCGCTGTGCCAAAATTATGAACCCGGAGTCCAAGTATAGTTAGCATACTTGAACCGATAAATCTAATATGATTGGGATGCATGACAAGCTCATGACATACCAAAAGGTCATTCTAACGCGACCGATATAGTCGCTTAAAACACCTGAAACAAATCCAATCGCGAAAATTACAAATTTTTTTACTAACTCACTCAATAACTCTGATTCGCCTTAAAATCGAAACCTGCGACATTCTAACATGATTCACATGCACGGACAATCCATAATATACAAACCACGGGCTTCGATTGCCCAAATACAAACCACCCCAAACTCGAGGCCTAACCTGCCCAAACCTGTGGTGGTTTAGTTTCAACAGAAATCATGCATGCATAATACTTCTAACTACCTATAAAACACAACGGAAATGAAAATTATGCATATGAGATCTATAAATAAAAATACCCAAATTTAAGGGTTTCTAAAATCCACAAAATCACATAAACGAATGATAGAAAAGTGATCAGGAAGATTACATGAGCTTCTTAGAGCTTGAAACCATTGAAAAACTCGAGCTTTGGGCAAGAAATGGAGCAAAAATCGAGCACCCCTCAAGAAAACGGCGTTGTTCCAAATGAAGATGGTTGTCTAATTTTTACAAACTCGTTGGGACCGGTATGTTGGTATTACAGACAAATATACTGGTCACGAGAAGAAATCAGATGATTCAACGCATGGATGATCGGTTTAATGAACCGATAAGGGTGATGTGTCATCTGTACGCTAAAACTAAGATCGATATGAAGACCGATTAAATTTCTGTAACGATGCTTCTGGGCACGGAACACCGGTATGTCGATACACAGACCGGTATACCACTCAAATAACAGAATTTTACTCTAAATGTATGCAAAAATGCACTGAATGCATGTAATCTTGGAATGTCAGCGCGGTCAACATGCATACACATCATGCGAGCAATAAACATCACATACACATCTCATGATTCTCATGTAAACATATTAACCTATAGAATTTTACCCTAAATGTATGTATATGTTTTATGAATTTGTTTAGTGGGGTTGTTCCTAGATGTTTGTTTGATTTCGCCAAATTGGGGTGCTTGATTTTTGATTCGTCCAGTAGAGTTGTTTGTGCACGCTTGTTTGATTTCCCCCAGTTGAGTATTTGATTTTTGATTTGTCCAGTCAAATTATTCTTAGACACTTGTTTGATTTCTCCAAATCGGGGTGCTTGATTTTTGATTTGTCAAGTAAAGTTATTCCTGAATGCTTTTTTTGATTTCGTCCAGTGGAATTGGTTCATGCATGCTTGATTTATTTGTCCGTTTCTAATGATAAATATGATTATGTATTAATAAGACTTGTAGTTCTTATTATAGTCAGGCATGTTCATAGCTAGTAATGAGATTAGGCAAGTATGAATTGCATAGCACAAGTCAGAAGTATGCAAGCACATAGTAGGTAGCTCACATAGGTTATGTGTAGTAATCATGCATAGTTTTGGAGGATATAGCCACCTCGATTTTGGGTTGGCTTTAGCTACGAGTTTGGGGTGATATGACACAATTGACAATCTTTGTTGGTATATGTGGGTATTTTGGAAAACTACATTTTACAGATCGCAAATAATAGAATGAAGTTTAAAGGTTTTTGGATAGATAACCATTTACACATAAGGGTTATGTATATGTATTATTTCCCAAAGTATTCATACTTTTATATTACTTATGTGGTTACTTACTGAGTTCTATAACTCACACCACCTCAGTTTGTGTAACATCCCGCCCGAAGCCAGGATGCTACCAGAAGAAGATAGGAAAACCCATCTCCATAAGCCTCTATTTCTACTAAAATTTTGGCATGACCTTTGCTAAAAATCATGAAACCTGAATCCAAGTCCAGTACCTTGAGGTGATCTGAAATTAAATTCAAAAAAAAAAAACAATCATTCCAACTCATGCAAATAGGCCTCCGGCCTGACAAATCTCAACTCATATACAAATAGGCCTCCGGCCTGACAAATAGACAATTAAATACAACCAATTACATGCTCAGCATGATTTAAAATTATACATATGATACAAAGAAATAAAACTAAGACTGTGGGAGCCCAATCACGCATCCCAAAACCATACGACGACCCAAGACCGAATTGACTGCATCGGGGTAATCCGCTATTTGCAAACTGCCTCTAGAATCTTCTAGCACTGTAAGTCCAATACGAACTTGCAAAACTAGCAAACAGTCGGGGTGTGAGCTATAAAGCCCAGTAAGTAATTCACAACTTATGTAAACTTATAAAGTAATAATATGAACTTAAATAGAATTCAGATATGTGTAAGTACACAAACTTATAAATTACATCCTTACTCGATGGCCATTTACTTATGTTATACCTGGATAATACACATTGTACTGAATGCAACACTATAGTAAACTTATATGCTCGATTCCATATTATATTACCCATCTACAGAATTTTTGATATCTCTCATACACCAATCTAGAAGCATTCATCCACGTATGTACATACTCTTTTTCCACACTGTAGCAATATTTTATATACTAACAACATCATATTTTCTCCTAACTGGCACTAACTTATTATATACCAAACCACCCAAACCCGTGGCAAAGCCATCCCAAACTCGTGGTGGTTTAGTCAGCTTAAACTATGGTTGGTTAGTTCATATGAACTACGTAAGCTAAAACATAAGCAGTAACTAACTATAAACTGTAAAACTTTTACTGAAACACTAAGCTAAAACTTCAGACCTCCATATTATATAATATATTGACTTTTGATTCCATCCATTGAAATCCTCACAACTGCATTCTAAGTGTGGTAAACCCCCAACACTTAACCTTTACATTAATATCACTTATTGACCATGCATTTCAATATACAATTTATACAAGGTACATACTCATAGCATACTATGACACCACTCATCAAATAAAACCAGATATCACTGAACTTCCATATCAAATAAAATATCTTAAGAAAGCCAATCATTCTGAAAATTATTTTCTTGCCTGAAAATAAATTTTTTTATTTGAAACTTTTCTGGAAATCTTTTTCTGTCTGTAAAACTTTGAGAATCTCTTAAAAACTACTTTTCTTGAAAACTCGTTTATAAACCATCATTTTCTGTAAATCTGTCTCTGAAAATCTATTTTCTAAAAATCTGTATCTGAAATATCTGTTCTGAAAACTATCTTTGAAATTGATCTCTGAAAACTATTTTTTGAAAAACTGGTCTCTGTTTTAAAACTCTGAGCTTCTTTCTAAAAAAAATCTTATAAAACTGTTGTTTCTGAAAACTTTCTTTTCTAAAATCTTTTTCTGTAAACTGTAACTGAAAACTGAAAACTATTTCTGAAATCTGTCTCTGTCTGAAAAACTTGACGTATGAGGGCGTTACGTATCGCCGTCCCCCCATACGCCTAACTGTAGCCAGCAGTGTAAATTAATGACTTTGGGGCATTATGTATCGCCGTCCCCCAAAGCATGCAACTACTGTCTCTGAAACTGATGGTCTTGAGGCGTTACGTATCGCCATCCCCAAAGACACAAACTAGCACTGGGGGGTTCGGATCTATGTTACCACACATGCTCTAAACTAGAGTCTAAGTACACGAACCTATGCCGCCATCCTAGCTGTGAAACTAGGATATAGGGGCGTTACGTATCGCCGTCCCCCTAGTCTTCTACATATGCACATGTTTCTGTCCATTAATTCCAAGATATCTCAAGTTACATACTGGGGTGAGTTTTTCCCTCATGTCTCGAAAACATAAAAATCATACTGAAATCATATCTTTTCCAAATCATTTCTCAAAACATGATAAATCATACATGATACGAAAGCAAAATTGGTTAACGCCTTATTTGCAGAAATTGTAAGTCTGAATTCAATAACTTAATAAAATCAGTTTGAAAAAAAAAAATCCACTCACTATAACTATGATCCAAGGGCGTTACACATCGCCATCCCCCTTGTCCTGGGTCTGTATCTGTCAATGAACATTATGTCTCCCTCTGGGTATGCAAAATGTATATGTATCATCATAACAACCATATGGTCATGTAAGTGATGCAATGAAATGCAATGCAATGCAATGTCATTACCCATATACATAACAACAAAGTCGACCACACCCAATTACGAGCTGGTGACATCTCACGCATCCAATACATACAAAATAGACCCGTACCCCATTTCAACAAACTCAACCATAAGAAAAATTCTCCCATGTGTCATTAAACATAAACACATTTCATATACTGATTCCACACTCTGACTAAAACTAAACTGAGGTCTGGAGACTTAGTTAAAACTCTTTACAAAACTCTTACATCGCTCGTACTGAAAAAGTGTTCGACTAAAAGACATGCTTAACTATATAAAAAAAATATAACGACAACTTGTGCTAAACTTTTCATGCTGATACTAGCTTGAATATCTAGAAACCCGACACTATGAATACTTTCAGACAATCTATTTCTATACGTGCTCTTTATGAATCTCACGGTCTGTACCTCTCAAATCTCTCATTTCATGCTTTATAAAACTCAATAATTATTATTACTTATTTTTGTAAGTCTCCAATCTATACATATATTTAAACATATAATCTACCTTCGTGCCTTGTCTACTATGACGAGTTCATAGTGAGATACTTACTTGGTGTTCATGATATCCCTTCTCCGTCCTCATCAAGATTTCGAGGCCATATACAAACTCCAAACGATCCCACTAACGTGCTAAAATCGGCTAAATTCCAATCAAAGCTACTATTCATTCGATGTTACTTTTCACCACTGCTTTTTCTCCTCGTTTTGCATGTAACCGAGTACGGATCAGAAAAATCATCACTACCACCTTGTAGTACTCTTCGAGAGCTTCGATTTGGCTGGTGGCTCGGGCCGTGAAATGAAGTGACGAGCCGAGATTGGGAAACCCAAGTTCACACGTGTCTCTCTCTTCTACGGTGGTTTCTGGTGTTTCTAGCATCGTTGCCAGCCACCATTGAACTCAGGGTGGCTGGACGCTCCTCCGATGTCATCGTGGTGGCCGGCTATGGCCGGATGGCCGCCGACACCGTCGGCGAAGCTTTCCCAGTTTTGGGAGATGGGGGCGTTTTGGGGAGAGGAGAGAAGTTTGGTATTTTTGTAATTTGTGAAAATTATGAGGTATATATAGAAAAGTTTTGAAAAATTATGTTTTAACGCCCGAAAATTACAGTCAGGCCCCTGTCATGGGGTTTTCACTGAAAATTTTATTTTTGAAGCCCTTCTACTGCAAATTTCGAAAAGTGACCTACACGAAAGTTATTCGCTCAGAAAAACGAGTCTGATGGTTCAAAAATCAGCTCAAACAGAGTTCGTTTACTATCTTTATAGCTGAAACAAGTAACTTTTCCCTATAGAATAATATACATAAATCGCGTAAGCAGTTCTTTCACGTCACGCGATTTCTAATACATCAAATATCTATTTTAAAATATTTCGAGCTATATTTCAACACTTAATCTCTTATTCTTCAATTAAGTCTCCTTCCGAGACCCGATCTGTAATATAAAATCCTTCCGAAAGTGTTTCTGAATTTCAAAATGTTACAATTTACTAGTTTTTGTAGGTTGGCAACCAGATCGGTCAGCCATCAAGCATTGGATGTTTATGCTCGAGATAAAGGATAACCCAAGTTGCAGTCACCCTTTCTAGATTCATGGGAAATGTCAGAATCCCTTGAGTTATGATGATTATGTTTTATGTCGGGCTGTGAATATTGTTTTGTATATATGTAATTAAAATTTTTAATTTATACTTTTAATTTTGGGCACGAGCCCGTGAGTATTGTTGTTGATGGTTATGTCTTGTGTGAATCAGAGGTCATTTTTTATTTATGTGATGTCCTTTGCAGGTCGCTTTGATGCTGGACTGTGTTCTAGGATTGTCTAGTCTTTAGGGTGTGTCATGTCTATTTTTCGTTAAAATTGAGGCTCGGGGAGATAGGTTATTACAGTCTCATGTCGGTAATGACCTACATCTAGTGGGATGTTACACTTTTTGGTTTTCCTAGGATTTTCCATATACTTCAAAGAAAAAGGAAAGTGAAAAGTCATGGAGGATTTAGACCTTATATACATGTCAATTGGCTGATAGGCCAAAAAATATGCGGACAACATTGTTTACACCCAAAATATTCAAGTCTAGCTCATTGCAAGCCCAACTCAATTAACAATACTACATCGTCGTCATCGTCTTCATAATCATCATCATCATTACTATTATTCAAGGATAATGTCCTTTAAGTCATCAATATTTTTTCTTAATTACTTATTAAGTCCCTAATTTTACTACAATTACTTAGTAGCTCCATACTATTCAGGGTTGGCGAAAATTCTCAAATCCTCTTCGAGTTTTGGGATCCGGTATTGAATTGAGGATGAAAAATCATCTCGAATAAAAATTTTGGCTATGATTCAGAATGATTTTTCATTTTGATTCAAAAAATTGGTTGGTATTCGAGATAATTTTTTTCGTCTTGAAACATAATCAAGATATGATGGGATGAGACCTAGATGTACCAATTGTCATCCTTATTATTGTTTTAATAGTAACAGTATAAAATGTAATGCTCCCAAAGGGTGTGGATTAATGGTATAAGGCTTATGATTTGGTTGTCAAGTTTTTGGTTCGAATCAGGGGATGTATTTTTCCTAAGAGCTTAGGAAAACCGGAGGTTTTACCTACTTCACTTAAGTTTGGATCGAGTGATTTGATGACGAGATTAAAAAAAAGTGTAAAATATAACACTGATCATTCTTATAATACTTGATTTGACACTACATGATAAATGTACCACAAAAGTCTAATAATGTCGGTTAAAACCTCTAAAGACTTCCAATTGAGTCTTATATATATAAAAAAAAATTAAAATATTAAGAGTCACCGGAAAAAATTTTCTCTTCATTTTTATATTGAATGGATTAGAATATTAGAAAAAAAAAGGAAATTTCATTCTTTTTTGAAAAAAAAATATAATGAACGTTTCTAATTGTGTAGTTGTAGCTTTTAATGATAAATGAAAGAAAAAATGATTTTTTTTTCAATTTTTTTAATAATTAATATAATTGTGAAATTCTTTCTTTTTTAATTTATAAAATAAAAACATTACTGATAGCGCGGGAAGAGAGGAAAAAATCTATTATATAATAGTGGAAATATCACTCATATAAAAACATAATATATAATATTTTGCCACCCTTATTATCATAAAAAATAAAAAATAATGTTTATTAATTTATGGCATAACGTTATTCATATAATAATGAAACCCAAGAATTACTCGTGTGATTAAGGGAAGTAAGAAAGACTTGGGTGTTGACAGCGGAGTCTAAATGCTTGTTTGGTAAAATAATTTTTTTAACCCCAAAATCTCTTTTCAAAATTTTTGATGATGTTTGGTTACATTTTAAGTAAAGCTTTTGAGAATTAAAAAAACTATTTTACTTTTACTAGCAAAAGCCCAAAGAGTACAGGTAAAATATCTTATTTTAAATGGTTAAATTGTCTATAACACCCTCATTTAATTTATAAACATTATTTAATTTCTTTCATAACACAACTTAAAAAAACTTATCTAATTAAGAAATTTTATAATTTTTAATAAAAGCTTTCATTCATAACCAAACACTTAATTTTTTGTAATCAAAAGCTCTACTTCTAAAAGTTTTACTAGTAAAAGCTCTATTTGAAAAATTATATCAAACGGACCTTAACTCTACGTTAATTTTGGTGCCACACAACATTAAAAGTAGAGATCATTGTTGCTTGGGTTGGGTTTCTCTTGTTAACAAATTAATCCTCATTCTAAAAAGAAAAAAGGCTAAAAAAAAAACTCAATAACAGCTCTACAAATAATCAAGTTTTTCAGTGCATTTGTCTAAGTGCCTCTATGCTGCGCAAGGAGATTTCCTTTAAAGAATTTGTGCAAAAATCCCTTCACAAAGGAGCCAGTTAGATACCTATTGAAAGAGCCATAGGTAGTACCGAACTGGTGGTGGTAATAGAAAATGAAGAAGGCACGGTCATTGAGATTGCCGCATCGAATGTCACCGCAAGCATGGGGAGCGACGGAGCCATGGTGGATATTTCTCTTCATTTTTATATTTGATGGATTAAAATATAAAAAATAAAGGAAATATCTTGCTCTCCATGCTTTTCAGAATTACTTTGTTTTATTCTTTGGTTTTGGTTTTGGTTCTTGTTATTACGTAGATACTCAATCTAGAAGACAGAGCTGCAAGAAACAGAAGGGGAAAAAAACTCAATAACAAGCATTTTCTTTATTCAACTCAAGAACCACATATCTGCCATCAATCAGGTTTTCAGTTGATCTTGCTCTCTATGCTTTTCAGAATTACTTTGTTTATTCTTTGTTTCTCACATTTTCTTGTTTCTTATAGAAGGGGAAAAAAACTCAATAACAAGCATTTTCTTTATTCAACTCAAGAACCACATATCTGCCATCAATCAGGTTTTCAGTTGATCTTGCTCTCTATGCTTTTCAGAATTACTTTGTTTTATTCTTTGTTTCTCACATTTTCTTATTTCTTATATTTACTTTTAGTTGTGATCTGCTGCTGATAAAACGTTTTATTCACATCTAGACAAGTCAAGAATATAACAAAAATCTTGAAAAATTAATGCTACAAGATCTGCCAAAAATAGGTTTTGGTTTTGGTTTCTCTTGTTATTACGTAGATAGTCTAGAAAACAGAGCTACAATAAACAGAAGGGAAAAAAAATACTCAACAGATCAGCCCATTAATCTGTTTTCTTGATTTTGTTTCTGATATTTTTGAAGGATCCAGCTGCATCACCATCATCATTGCATAACTACAAACAACTTTAGGTGGAGTTTGAAAATATTACAAGCTTCTAAAGAACTTTAGGTAGCCAGAATTTCATTTGTTGACAATATAAGCCTGAATTTCACCATAAATAGGGAGCTCATTTTATGAGCTCAAACCATCCCCAACATTAAAGCCTTGAGTAAAAAAAACTTCGAGAGTGTAGAGAGAGTGGGACTTTTTATAAAGTTTAAACACTTGTAAATTCTATTCTTGTAGTAATAGAATGCTTTTTCCTCAAAATTCTATTCTTGTAGTAATAGAATTGCTTTTTCCTCAAAAAACATTCTTCAGTAATCAGAAAATTACAACAAGTGGTATCAGTAGTTTTGGTTATACATTGGGGTCATAAAACCAAATAACAGAACTCGGTTTCGGAAAATTCGGGTTCGGGAAAGCTGTCAAAAATCAGTTTTGAGCATACTATCGGCTTGTTCACGTCAAGACGAGCGCGGTGGTATTTTCCTATGTGGCACGTGCCTTCCAGAGAGCTACCCACGTGCTTCCACGCGCTCCAGAGGTTGAAGACAACACAAGTGTTAGCCATGTCAGCGCTGAGTCAGCAGACACGTCAGTAGTTCCAGCACAACATCTACGAGTCAGCAGCCACATCAGTAATTCATGTAAATTCATCAGTCACGTCCGTGACATATCAGCGATTCTAGTCTAGTCATCTACCATGTCAGCAGATCTGGTCCAGTCAGCTTCCACGTCATTACCACGTCAGCAAATCTGGTACAGTCAGCTGCCACATCATCAGATTCGGCGCAAAAGTTTTAGAAATTTATAAATTGGTCTCTGGGTTGGATTTGGACCAACGAAGTATCAAATCCACCATTTTCGAATGTTTCGAACGTAATAGTGACCTCTGATTTGTGAAAATCATCTCCAATTTCATCATATTTTCATTTTAAACTTTAATTATAAAATGGAAATGGAAGATTCTTCTTCTGGTGCGATAATTAAGCTGATAGAAACCAATTACTCCCTCTCGAGGCCTCAGATGATAGATTATTTGCACTGCAAAGATCTGTTTGATATTATCGAGGTGAAGGGAGTGAGACCAGAATCTGTTAGAGTATGATTGGAATAAACTCAATAACATAACTCTGATTTAGATTAGGCAGTAGATCAGCCACACTGTCTTCCATAACATAGTACATGATACAAATGCTTACGAAATATGGATAAAACAACAAGACATGTACCAGGCAAAGATAACTCGAAATAAAGCATTAATAATGAGGCGTTTGGTGAATCTGAAGCTACGGAGTGGAATCTCCGTTGTAAAACACATCAATGAGTTTTAAAGTCTGGTGAACTAGTTGTCTGCAGTAGACATGCAACTGGGAGATGAAATTCAAGCCTTCTTACTACTCAATTATCTTTCTGATAGTTAGGAGACATTGGTGGTTACTCTCAACAATTCGACTCCAGGAGGTAAACTTACCATGCCTATGGTAAAATATACCTTTTCAAATGAGGAATCCAAAAGAAAAGAAATAGACACAGTTTAGACAAAAGCCCTTGTCACGGAGAATCGAGGAAGACAACGAAATAAAAATCAAGGTAGAATGAGAGGTAGAAGCAAAAGTATAGGCAAATCCGCATACTAAGAAAGTCTAATTATAAGGGCTACTACTATGGCATAAAAGGCCACTTAAAAATAATTTTCGAAAGCTGTAACGAGAGCAAGTCAAAACAATTCGCAGCCGATGAACAATGATGCAGAGACACTAGTAGTTGCCTCAAGAGATGTAGCAATCTGCTCTATCCAAGAAGAAGCATGCCTTCACACCGCAAATCAAGATATTAAGTGGGTGGCATATACTGCAGCATCCTACCACGTCACCCCTCACATGGATTTCTTTACAATAAACAAATCAGGAGACTGTAGAGCAGGGAAATCCCAGTTCCTCCTAGATAGTGGGAATTGTTGAAATTCAGTTGCGGACAAATACATGGTATTCAACAACCCTGAAGAAGTTGAGACATGTTCCAGAACTTTGGCTCAATCTACTCTCGGGGGGTAGCCCTTGACAAACAGAGCTATGCTAGCTACTTTAGCAATGTCATATGGAGAGTGATAAAAGGTGTCAAGGTAGTCACCTGGGGATATATTTATGGCACTTTATACAATACTTATATAGGGATATGTGCAGAGAGCCTCAATGTAGCTGAACATGGGGCTTCTCAAAATCTGTGGCACCAGACACTCAAGCACGAGTGAAAGAGGACTGTCTACCTTGAATAAGACAGAATTATTCATTGTCTCCAAAAATGATGCTCTAGATCCTTGCAATCATTGTCTATTCGATAAGCAATATTGGGTCCCTTTTAATTTCTCTTCTATGAAAAGATCTGAGTTACTCAGTATGGTGCACTATGATGTTTGTAGTTCCTTAGAGGGTAATTCACTATGCGGTAACAAATATTATCTAACTTTCATCGACGATGCTTCTCTGAAAGTGTGGGTGTATTTCCTGAAAATAAAGGATTAGGTCCTAGACTATTTCAAATTATTTCATGTCACAGTAGAGCGTGACACAAAAATGAAATTGAAGTGTACTTGTGTAACATCCCGCCTAAGCCAGGATGCTACCGGCAGGAGGCAGGCTAATCCTGACTCCATAAGCCTGTGACTCTGATGAAAATTCGGCATGACCTCTGACGAAAATTCGGCATGCAACCTGGATCAAAGTACAACACCTCAATACAACCTATAGGGCCCATACACATATATCACTAACATAAAACACAATATATCACTAACATAAATAACTCAAGACAATATATAATTGGGCTCCATGCCCGAAAATACGTATAAACAAACACTTTTACAAACTTGACTTATACAACTTAAACTCTTTACCAACTCAAACTTTTTACAACTAGCTTATACCCCCAAGACCTGATGACTGGCTGACTGCAACGCTGCTATCCAGCTCCTCAAACTCTAGTGCCTGTGGTCGATCGATCGGGTCACCAACCTGAAAAACTCAAACAAACTGTTGTGGTGTGAGTCATAAGACTCAGTAAGTAACTACGCCCATTCCTTGAGTATCAAGCACACACAAATTCTGAATTTCGTGTTCTATATTATCCTGAGTTGTCTATCTGGCCATACAAACATATACGAAGTCTAAATTAACTAAATATTTCTTTATTCATTTTACATATACATTACTTACTGCTAGTCTTTTCTATTTATTTACTTATGCACACATCATAAACAATTCATACCTTAAGATTTATAACATAATCAACAAATTTCCATATTCTTTACTAAGTCGAGTTTCATTACGTTTTTGCTGCGCTACCCTGATATCTTAAAACTTACCTACTTACTCTTTGTTAACCCAGTTGGACATCTATTGTAATTATCTTCTTTTAATCTCATTGAAATATCATCAAATCAGAATTATAGAGTATTATTTCTATTCACATACTGTAATCAACTACATTTACATGTATATAGAATCATGTCAGCATGCATTAGTGTCTAATGAAGCATTCATTCCATGAAAGCATACAATACATATGAACATCAATCATTTATCCATGCAGATGTAATCATGTTACCATGCATTAATAACAGCTATATGCATCTCAGATAATCATTAGGATATATGATTGATATGTATAATTTATAATTGTATTCTATTATAATATGTTATGCTTTTAGAAATCACTTTTCTTGAAAACTTATTCTGAAAACTCTTTTTGAAAACCTCTTTATAAGACTTATATTTCTGAAAACATAAAAACTGTTTACTAAAGTCTGACTTTGGAAACTTCCTTTTTCTAAAAGCTCTTTTTGAAAGCTATAACTGAGAACTGAAAAACTGTTTCTAAATTCTGTTTCTGAAAACCGTATGCTATAATCTGGTTTCTGAAATCTAGGCACTGAAAATCTGAAAACTGTGTACTAAAAATCTGAAATCTGAAAACTGCTCTGCACCCAGGACCATCACTCAACTGGGTGTACGTAGAGCTCTACACCCAGGACCATAACTCAACTGGCAGTGTAGCCACCAAGTTCTGAAATCAGGATTTCGGGACCCTGTAGCCCCTAGTCCTGCTCGAGGATCTGAGAGCGTCCCCTCAGTCCTCCACATGTGCACATGTCTCTGAATCCGTCAATTCCAACTGTAATAGTTACATACTGGGGTGAGGTTTTACCTCATGCCCCGGAAAACATAAAACCATAGTCTGTATCTCAAAACTGTAAAAATATTTTCTGAAATACATTACTTTCAAAAAAATTTGAATATTTTCTTTTCAAAACATTTAAAGCTTTTCTTTTAAAAACCTTTTTAAATTCCAAAACCATTCTAAATTTTAACTCAACTTATGACAATCATAATGCATAAATATGCACATGCACTTCTTATGCTTCCACTTACCCTTAACTTTAGGTTGCTATGTAACTACATGTATATGTTCATGCATAAATATAATTTAATGATATATGCATTCTATTACTCATATACTTATCTTATTTTGACATTTACTACATGCATGTGTTTCAAGCATATCGATAAATATATACATATGTATACCACTCTTTATTTATGTCCACCTTCCACTATCTTATGTTCTGTGTCTATACTATACTTTACATGCATCATACATATTATTCACATTTATTTCCATCTCCATTATACAATTCCCTAAATTCCTTTCTTGATTTTTTTTTAGTTCTGGTATCAATTTAATCCTCATATTAATGAACCCACCATTACATACACATAAAAACAACATAAACAAATGTATGACGTATATAAATGTATATATAAACATATATATATATATAGTTACTTGTTCATTTTCCTACTTTACCCATCAGTATATATGTTCAATATAAGTCTTTCAATATCAGTACTAAATTGAATTATAGAACATAATACTTATAGAAACTAAGTACCAGTTTGCATTTTATACACATCATCCATATCAATAATTGGACTCATGTTTAATTAGCTTTATCTTATTAGTCGTAGGTAGTTCATTATCATTCTTTCATTTATGAAAACATTCAAAGCTCTTAACGATACTTGATTCCAAAATCATATTCAATTTCATCCTTAAAAATTATTTACTGTTTGTTAAGCGGACCCTAGAATTTATTTTATGTCCACAATACTACGACCTGTCCATATTACACTATTACCAAAATGCATTGCCTAATCGCTTAGTTTACTGCCCTTTTTGATCAACTTAATTCAACCATTATTTGTATGTATTTCAACACAATAAATACACATTATCACATGCAAATTTTAATCATTTATTCAACCCTATCTTGGCTGACAATTCATCAAACACCTGCCATATATTATATATGTCTTTATACTTGACCATTTTCGACAACACCTCAATTATACCTTTGTTTGTGTCAAAGGTCAAAGCAACTCAAGAAAAACCCCCTTCTCTATTTTGCTGAGACCATTTCTAGGATCCAGCCATCATTTTATACATTTCAAATATATTAACTCATCTTCAACAGCATTTTAAAAAAATATCCAATAGCCTTTTTCTTTTCTAACACACCATCAAACATTTCTATAGCCAAAATCTCTAACCACCTTATCATTAAACAGTCAATTCCCCACGCCATATTCCAGAACCAGAAAAATATCACATCTAATTCAACCCCTCCCTTGCCGAGACTTGCAATTATTTAATCCCAAAATGCTTTTCACATTTTTCTTAGCCATAATACTTCATACCCAATAAATAGGAAATCAACAAAATCAGATATGCTAATTAAATGAATTTATCAAAATGATCAATTAAATGGAAATTATTGCAAAAGTTACTTACTAATTGAATCTATGAGTGAAATCAAAACTTCCAAAGCCAAATCCTTCTTTCTCTCGTCCGGCCTCTTTTTTTTTCCTTCACTGCTTCTCCTTCTCGCAGTATTTTTTCTCTCTTTCTCTCTTTTTTTTTTCGGCCTGCTCTTGATCTTTCTCTTTTTGCATCTCGAATTTTCTTCTTCCTTTCTCTAATCTATTTTTTACCCATTTTCGTGTGTGTATGTAATCTTCAATTGTGTGTTTTTCATGGGTAACACGTGTATGTTCCAAATGTGTGGAATGTGTGTGTGTAATATATAAATGAATATGTGTATTAAATGTGTGTAACAAAATATCTAGGATAAATCTCAATTTAGCCCCTTAAATTTGGTTATTATTATCCCATCATTAACTTCTTGAAAAAGTTCCAATTTTTGGTAATAAAAATGAACCTCGCGTTCGATGCGGCTTCACAAGCAAAAATAAATTTTACGCAAAAATACTAAATTAACCTGGGTCGTTACAACTTGCACATATAATGAAGGCGAGTACACTTCGATATAGTTCGTTGCCTATTGTGGAAGTCAAGACATATGACATGAATGGAATATTCCACGCACCTTACAACATAATGGTGTTGCCGAAAGAATGAACCGCACTATTATGGAGAAAGTCAAAAGCATGATTGATAAGTGTGGTTTGTACCCACTTATTCCGATATATTTATCCTATTATTTTATCATGTTTCGAGTAATTAAATGTGATTTATAATTTATTTTATGTTTTACTTGTAGGAACATTAATACATTGATCATGGGATAATTACACGTGTTTTGGGGACCATACGGGAGCATAGGACACAACGCATGAACAAACTTCATAACGCGCCACATCACCGTACCACCCAGCCAAGTTCCCGAGAGAGAGGCACCTTGGCGCCACAATTGTTCATTAATTATGGCGCTAAGGCGCCCATTATTGCCAAAAGCAATGGCACCAAGGCGCCTTGGCGCCACACATTAAGGAAATTATAGCGCCATGGCGCCTTAAGCTTGTACGCATTACATACATATTCCAAAGAAAGTAGCGTCGTGGCGCCAACTAACCAAGCACTGAGGCGCTGCAAGAAAGACATGCGGGGGAAATCAAATGCGTTCCAGGATTTAATTTTTAGGGTTTTTAAGATCACTAATAATACCCAAAGACTCCCAGCCTCCACTATAAATATAACAGTTCGTCCAAGATTCAGGGGGAGACTAATACACAGTACAAAACGTATAAATAAATATTTTTAGAGATCCAAGGAGATGATTGAAGAGCGACAAGAGGCGACAAAGGCGGTGACGTCCGGAGAGGAAGAGATTTAATTCGGGTTTTATCATCTTGTTTGTTTCTTAGAACTCTAATGATTTTCCATTAGATTCATGACTTGTTTATTATTGTTTTTATTTTTTGTCATGAATTAACTACTTTATTTTGGAGAATGATGTAATCTATGCTTGAACCTTGTATTGTGTTTATCAATTTCGTTATGAAGTTTTGTTGATTTATTTATATTCTTTTGAGTTTAATGCTTATTGGTTGCTGGCCACAATTGAAGATGATGAATGTTTAGAATCTATCACTCGAGAGAGAGGATTTTGAATTGACCTAGAGAATATAACCTAGGATTTTATAGAGTTTGAGAGAATCTGTAGTCCTTTGAAATCGTTAATATAGAATCACAAATCGTAATAAGTTATTAACTATTGGATTTATATTGAGATATCGAAATCTATAGTTGATGATATTTTCACTCGGCACTCGAGAGAAGGAGTGAATATTTTAGGAGTCTTAACTTAAAAACAATGTGACTGAACAAAGATTAATTAGCATGACAATAAATAGGTGATAGCTCGGTGAAATCAGGATCCAGAATCTCTATCGTATTAGTTCCTCATATTTTAATATTTTATTTATTTAAATAAATCTTTATTAATTATCGTCTAAATAAAATTGGGGTTATCAATTGTAGTACTTAGTGCGAGTTAACGCAATCCCTGTGGGTTCGACACTCTTTCACTGATTTATACTAAAACTTGACGCCGTACACTTGCGGTACGATATAAAATATCACAACAAGTTTTTGGCACCGTTGCCAGGGATTGTTTGTTTAATTCACATTGATACTTGATGAGTGGAAAATATATCAATATTTACCACTGATTTTACTTAATATTTTTTTTAGTTTCTCGGGTTTGATGAACGTTTTGATATGTTTTAGTTTATTTTGCAGATAAAATAATATTGGGACTCAATGAAATCATTTAGGACGAAATGTGGGTCAAATAAGGGCAAATATTGGACTTGACATATTAATTTTGGAGATTGGAAACTTGAAAGGGCGTTTTTGACAAAGTGCAGTTTTGGAAATTCCAATTTTGCGCATCTGTCGTATTTTGGGCATAACCATTTACTCCAATATTGGATTGAGCTGATTCAAGTGCCAGATTAAAGAAGACTCAAATATATACAACTTTTAATGACAAAATAATTTCGAATTCCGAAGATTTCATGACCGAAATTGATGAACCATCTAGAAGTGTGTTGTATGTAATTATTAAAGTCATTTTCAATCATTTTCAAAACAAAAAAATAAATAAATAATAAAAATTATCAAATCACCACCAAACATGATAAGCAATTAGTGGAGCAATTAATAATGGATTTGGTGGAGAATTTGATGGAGGCAAAATTTTGCCTATAAATACCAAGCCATTTCATTTGTAAAATTCATACTTTCTTCTTTGAAATTCCTAATGAATAAATAAGAATATTGTATCTTGTTTGTTTATTTACAGCTTTCAGTAATTAATTTCCGCTTTCGTACTTTCTTTTCTTTACTTTTCAGTTTTTACTTTCCGCACTTTACTTTTACGCACAATCTTTTCATTTCTTTACTTTTTTAGTTTTCACTTTTCAAGTAATGAGGAGGTAACTCCCCATTGTTGGGGTAAAATGTAAAGCTTTTAATATTGCTATCTAGATTAATCTCCATTAATTATAACATATAAACTATTTAAAACCTGACTTAATGAGGATACCACTATATTGGCCGGTTGGTAATTAATTATAAATTAGTTTTAACCTGACTAAGTATGGATACCGCCTGGTTGGTCGGTTGGTAATTAATTATTAATTTGACTTAATCAGAATACCGCCTATATGGTTGGTTGGTAATTATCACGCAAAGTAAATATATTATATTAAGGGAGATATCTAAAATAGTAGTAATAAAAGTTGATCCTCTAACCCCAGCATTTTCTTTTATTATACTTTTACTTTATTTTCTTTCAACAATTCACTTTTCAGCAAATTTTCTTTCAGTTACTTTTTTTTTTTTACTTTTTACTTTTTACTTTTACTTTATTTACTTTTTACTTTTACTTTATTTATTTTTCAGCAAATTACTTTTCAGTATTTAATTTTTAGCAATTTACTTTATGTCTTTTATTTTATTTAAATTTTTACTACCCGTAAATATATGTCGTAACTAAGCCAGTTATTTGGGGTTGTGATGAAATCCAATATCACCGGTTTATAAAGGGTTAATTACAGTTTGGGTAATATAAAGGTTTATTTATTGAGTCTTAATCTTAATGCTTTTTATTAACTGGCCATTAATAAAAATTGAACTGGTAAACTTAAAATGAACTTGGAAAAGAGATTTTAGGTTAAAGACCTTAGACTCAATAGCCCACGATATTCCTTGAGAATAGATAACCCTTTAATAGCTTTCCTTGCATGATAGGAATATACCTATCGGGTGGGGGTAGCCATAATTGGAACTTAATCTTAATGAATTCAGATAACTTAATTAACATAGGAATATGATTAATTGAGTTACACTGGGTATTTGTAATTGATTATCGGAAGAGACTTTTACATAATTTTGTGTTCCAGGTTAATAAACTAATATATCACCCACCTGTAAGATAACCACTTCATCTTTAAAAAGATATTGGAAGGATTCATAACCCTGGATAGTTTTATAAATTTGAATTTTCTTCAATCTACTTTCAAGCAATTTTATTTACTTGTTTTAAGTTTTAAAGTCACCACCAAATCAAACAATCAATCTATTAGATACTTGTAAACATTTAACTTCATAAATTGATAACAAAAGGTTTTAAGTCCTCGTGGGATCGATACTTTTTATACTACTTGAACGATACGTGCGCTTGCGTTATACGCGTGTGTTGGGGTTGGTGCTCAGAGTGCCAATTCCCGGTTGTATTTCTTTATGAATACTTCTGTAAAACTTTATTATTATGAATAATATATGTAGTTTCTATAATAAATTGTATCTTTTAATATGGTAAAGACATAATGACCTTAGAATGACTAGTCATGATGCAGTTGCAAAAGCATCGCAACTGACATTGAGTTGTATCATGACGTTGTCATTCTCAAACAGTTCCTGGTCAAGGTTTACACTAATTGGTCAGTTAAGTAAACCCGTTGAGACCGGTACGTGTCGTATACTGGAATATATGATTCCAATGGTTTCTTAATGAACCATAAGTCTTGGAGACTAGTATAGACATGTAGGTGTTTATAGGAGATAAACACTGAACGACTCACCGAAGATTCTTAATGGATGGTACACCAAAGTCAATAAGAATCTTATCGGGTTGAGTAGCACTTGTTATTCTTAGACTTGAGATGCCAGTGTGGACATATGAGACATCTTTTACACTTAGATGGCAGTCACGTCAACGATCTATTAAGATCAGACCTCCGCATGTTCGTTGGGTGTAGATAGATCCTCAGGGTGTCCTGTGTGTATCGAGATAGGATCCGTCAGTTCTGTGTATCAGAGCATAGGTAGTCCATATGATTAGCAATCAGATAAAACCACCGGGCTCATGGTATAATTTAGAAGTTAGTTCTAAATGTTCTTTTTGAGATTGCTAATAGAATAGTCGACTAGATAATCCATATAGAGATTTGACGTTTACATCTATATCTCTGGGATTTATCCGGATACCTGTGACAGAGGAATTATACATTTGCCATGACCTCGACCTGTATGATTCAACGAGTTTATCCGTGGTCGTCATAATTTACGGGTGGATAAATTATAGACACGAAATTGGATTTCGTGACGGATATGCCTGAATCTAGAGAGTCTCAATGATGAAATATACTCTTAGAGCACTAGGGCAACAATTATAAATAATATTGATTATTTATAAATTCGTTTAACATATACATTTAATATATTTGTATTTAAATAATTATTTAATTGTTAAATAATCAAATTAATTAAAAATATAAATATCCTAAGTTGAGATATTATTTGGAGATGCTTTAGTTGCCTTTGTTGACTTTAAACTTTTCATTAAATGGTTTGATGATTAATTTTAACAAGTTGATAAAGGCTTTAATGAAACAAAATTGAAAAATATCATGATATTTATTTATGCTTGAAATTCGGCCAAGGCTTATTTTCTTAAGTATAAATTGTTTTGTTTTTCATTTTGTGAGATAACCTAATACAATTTATCAAGACTTCATTAAAACAAAGCAAAGAAGGTAGAAAGAAAGAAAAAGGAAATCAAAGAAAAGCTTGGAATTTAGTAAGTATTTCGAACCTTCCATTAGAGAGAAAATTGTTCCTCTTGTTGTGGGCTTCACTTGGTGATGTTCTTTAGTTTTTCTATTCTTTATTCTATGTGTTTTTTATTGATGAAAGTTTGATGAAGGGGTCAAGCATGTATGAAGTTGATAGAATGTTACTAATGTTGTAGTAAACATTCTTTTAATGGTTTTAGAAACTTGTTGCTAATCTAGAGTTATTGACCCACTATTAAATGACATAGATTTGATCTATAGTTATTTCATTGTGTTGAGACTTGATTTGGATGGAAGAAACATGATTGAAGTAATTGATTTAACCAATTTGGTCTAATTTGTCCAATTTGAAGAAATTGAAAAATTAGGGTTTAAGACCACTTCCAAATTTTGGGCTTTTCATTTTTATGATGTATTTGGATGTGTATATGATACATATTAAATCTTGTGTTGATTGGATTTCATTTGCATGTGTTTTGAACAATGGAAGTGCAAAATGCACATTAATCCCTTTAATGTGGCTCACGACATTGGTGGGTAATTTTTGGGATTTTTGTTGTCAATTGTATTTTGACATTTGGGATATGTTAAATTCATATTAGTAATGATTTAGAATCATTCAAAATTATTTTGAACAATTTCGGACTAAAATGAACAAAATACAAAATATAAGGGTAATTCGGTAAATTCACATAAATTTGATTTATAGTGTTTTATTTCATAATTTGATTATTGGATAATAAAATAAATAAGTTTATTTTATTAATCCGAGAAAAAGTTTTGAAATCGAAAAATTTTGATTTTCCACGTTTCCGCTGCGTTACCGGATTTTTCCCCTAAAACCCATACAAAATGATATGAGAGTGAGTCTGATTCTAGGCCCCCTAAAATGATTAGCCTTGTTAAATTCAATGTTTAATCATGTTTTCTTGACTTTATACATGCTTGTTATAATTTAATTTGATTAGATTTAGGGTGTATGACACTTAGCGGAAAATCCCTAATTAATAAGGTTTAATGTAACTATGCATTTGTTGTTTGTTATATGGTCCGTCTTATCAATACAGTTTATAAATATTTCTCCGTGACTATATCTGAGACCGTACCTCTGCTGTGAGGGTGTAGCCGATAGAGATTTATTTATACCGGATGTATATTAGATACTAGATAAATTCAAGCGAAAGCGGAATCCTGAACGTGCCATAGCTGTCAGGGTTACGTAAGTAACTTGAATTTATCATTGATGAGTTTGACCTTGGTACGTCTCCTTGTGGGCCTACCTTAGCAGCGACAATGAGAAACGACCAGGACCGGAAACCCAAGAGTCACTGGTGAGTGATTGATAAATGAGTTATCTACCTGATGAATATACGTAGGCGAGACCGTGCCTCTGCTGTGAGCTGAAATATATTCATAGGATCCACTTTTCACTATTTATATTTAATTTAAATATTAAATCTTTGTATTCTGTTTGGGGATTACAGTATTGTATGATTTAGTGGGAGGGGCATTTTTAGATTAAAAATCCATGATCTAGTTTATGCTTTTAATATTATAAGAAACTGCTTTAATTCTACTAACCGTTTTTTCGTGATCTATATGATAGATTTGCGATGGCGACACCATCCACTAATCAGTTTGCGCGTATGCTTGATGCGAATAAACTGAAAGGCGTTGAGAACTTCGCTGATTGGGATTTAGATTTGAGGATTGTCCTCGATTCTGAGAGGTTGGGTTATGTTCTTGAGGGTCCACTACCCTTTATTGTGGCAGCCGACGCAACACCGGAGGAACTCCAAGTTTTCCAAGCTTGGAAAGCTGATGATTTGAGTTAAATCATACATCCTGAGTTCGCTTTCAACGGGACTCAAGAAATAATAATATGGCATGACATATACGTATAATATGATGACGCAATTAAGACAATCGTTTGAGAACCAAGAACAAGTCATTGTTCATAAGGTCAATGGAACTGTTCCATGTGCGATTGGATGAGGGGCAATCAGTTAGCCCGCATGTTCTTCAGATGATCGATTTGATCGATCAATTGAGGTAACATAATCTCATCCTGAATGACATTCTCGGTAGAAGTGTCATTCTTGGTTCACTGCCAACTTCTTATCGCCAGTTCGTGATGTACTTTAACATGAATGGGATTGTTTGTATCTACCATGAGCTGCATAGGATGTTGCTCACGGCGGAAGGGGACCTCAAGAAGGGAGTACTGACTCACCCTCCGAGACCTACTTCTCTTTCTGCTTCTTCCCAGACTTGGTCAAAGGAAAAAAAGAAGAAAGGAAAGAAGAAGAAGGGTTTTGGTCCTCAGCCACAGGAAAAGATAGCAAAGCCCAAGAGGGCTTCTGAAGACAAATGCCATCACTGCAGCAAAGTCGGGTAGTGGAAAAGGAACTGTCCTGACTACATTACCCAGCTGAGGAGAGAGAGAGCATCTACATCAGGTACATTTATTTTTCCAGTTATTGATATATCTTTGGCTTGTGAAGCCATTACATCCAGCTGGATTTTAGATTCTGCTTGTCCTATTCACATTTACAATTCGTTGCAGGTGCTGAAGGAAAGTAGAAGACTGAAGCTTGAAGAGATGCAGTTGCGATTCGGGAGTGGAGACTCTCTGGATGCAGTTGCAGTGGGAGTATGTGAGATCTCATTGCCGAATGGGACACTTTTGTTAAATGATTGTCATTTTGTACCTGGATGTGTAGCTAATATTATATCACTTTTTGTATTGGATACAGAAGGCTTTCATATTAATATTAAGAACTGTTCTTTGTATTTATATGATAAAAGTAATATTCAGATCCTTTGTTGTCCAAACAAGCATGGTCATTATACATTGCAAACTTCAAAAGATATTTTAAATACTGGAATTAATAAACGTAGTTTACCTGTAATTAATAATACTGAACTTTGGCATATGCGGCTTGGTCACATAGGTGTTAAACACTTTACCCAATTGGTTATGAGTGGTTTGATACCAGATCTCACCATTGAATCCTATCCAACTTGTGAATCTTGTATTCAGGGTAAGATGACCAAAGCCCAATTTTCTGGTGTTGGACACCGTGCCACTAACTTACTGGAACTCGTACATTCTGATGTATGTGGTCCACTAAGTCAAATTGTTCACAATGGTTATTCGTATTTTGTTACCTTTACCGATGATCAGTCATGGTACGGTTATGTGTATTTGATGCGACATAAATCGAAAACCTTTGAAAAGTTCAAAGATTTCTGAAATGAAGTAGAAAAACAAACTAGTCAATATATTAAATGCCTACGATCTGATCGAGGCGGCGAATATATGAGTGGTGAGTTCATGGATTATATAAAGGAGAATGGGATTCTCTCTCAATATACTCCTCCAGGTACTCCACAGTACAATGAAGTGTCTGAGAGGAGAAATCGGACTTTATTGGATATGGTCCGATCAATGTTGAGTTTCACTGATTTGCCCTATTATTTATGGGGCTACTCTCTCTTAACAGCTGCACATATTTTGAATAAGATTCCTTCAAAAGCTGTTCCTACGACTCCGTATGAGATATGGTTCGGTAGGAAACCAAATTGTAGGCATTGCATTTTTGCATGTGAAACCCGATGATGAGTCTCAATTGGAGGCACTACTTTTTAGTTGAGGAAGTTACGGGAAACGATCGTAGGAAGGGAGTCGGTATTTCGTTAGATTTTTATTCACTTGTTTAGCGTCAAGCTCACTTGTTTGACCTCCGTTTAGAGCACATTTGGCCTAAGAAAACCCGCAAACCTTATAATCTTGGCCCAAACCCCCCGCAAAACACCTAACCTTCGCCCACACACATCTAGCCCCCACACATTTAGCCCGCACACATCAAGCCCACTTACCAAGCCAACACAACACCTAACCCACCTTCACTAGGCCCACACGCCCATAGCCTTAAAATACCTCCAAATTAAATCAAATATTAATTAAATATTGTAATTAAATTAAATAAAATAATTAAATCATTTACCAAACTAAATAAAACATAAAATAAAATCATGCCTAATTAAGATAAATCACAAATTCTAACTTCCTAATTAAACAAATCACATTCCTAACTTAAGATATTGTATCCCAAAAATTAAAGAAATATCATGCCTAATTAAATCACTCAACCAATTTAAATATATGACCTTCATAATCTAAACCAATCTTGTCTCCATCAAATCCCTTGTTTTCCTTCTTTAACACTAAATCAAATCCCTTCCTTGTGAGACAAGGAGAAGCCCTAGCCTTTGTCTATATAAACAACCCAAAACCAAAGCCATGCCCCTCGCCAATCTCTTACAATTCACGTATACAACAGCAAAACAAAAAAGCTCTCCATTCACTCCTAAAGCAATAACAAAGCAAGAAATTTCTCTCCTCCTCCACCAATTCCATAGCCGAAAATCCCACTCCCTAAACACCATACAACCACCAAAAATCACAGCCCCCAAACACCTTGCATTACCGAGAATACACCCCTAAAAATAGTGAGCAGAAACCGCATAAATAACAGCCACATACACGCATAAAACAACCCACATACACGCATAAAACATTAGCCAAAGAACGCCAAATACAGCAGCCATATACACGAAAATACAGCAGCCCTTTTACACGCCAAAACAGCAACCATCCACGCCCAAAACAGTGAGTAAAAACTCCCCAAATAGTAGCCCTTTTACACGAAAAAAAAGCAGCCCCGCACCCCTAAAAGGCCCCTAAAATCCTTAAAACAGTAACAAAAAAATTGCACCTAAAACCCTTTCAATAACCGAAAATACAACACCTTTAAACCTCCAAAAAAAACGCAAAAAATTGGTTTTAAAGACCTGAAACAGTGATCAGAAAATACATATGAAACAGCAGCAAAACGGAGGTCAAACAGCAAGTAAAACAGCGAAACAGTGAGCTAAGATGTTAAACCAGTGAACCGGAAGAGTTGAGGAGCTTTAACTCTTCCGATCTCCGTGAAACGCAAGTCCGAAAGTCGACGAAAAAGGTTAGACCTTAGGGTATTTTTCACACCCGTTTTCAGTTTGATTTTTATTATTTATTGAGTTTTGTTCGTATGATTGTTATGTTAAAATGCATGTTGTGGCCCTTGAATAGATAAAAGTGTATGTATTATAAAATGTTGTATGTTGTGGCCTTGGAATAAAATGAAAGATGTGTCGCCTCTCGTGGTATATCGGATGGAAACCCGTACATAAATTTCATAGCCAATTCTGAATGGACGGTAGTATGATCTGTACTCAGGATACAACTCCACGTACCACTTGAGAAAACGGCACATTTTTGTTTTATGTTGTTTTGATTTGTTTATTATTCGTCATTTAAATTCTGCATGTTATTTGTTGTAATGATGTAATAAAGCGCATGGGCATAGTAAGTGGGATCAAAGGTTCTCTATGTTGAGAGATTAAAAGCCTTTTCCACGATGCTTTGCCACGCCGGATAATGTGTATTCGATTAGATACGAGATATGTTCAATCGGATACATGAAGTCCGATACCATTGTCTTTACTTTTTCATATATGTAATATGTTTGCGCATGGGCTTAGTAAGTGAGATCAAACTATTTTGAGAGATTAAAAGCCTTTACCACGATGTTTTGCCGCGCCGGATAATGTGTATTCGATTGGATGCGAGGTATGTTCAATCGGATACACGAAATCCAATATCATTGTCTTTACCTTTTATGTATGTATTGTGTTGTTTGCGCATGGGCTTAGTAAGTCAGATTAAAGGTCCTCTAAGTAAATGGGTTAAAAGCATTTACCATGATGCTTTGCCGCGCCGGATAATGTGTATTCGATTGGATGTGAGATATGCTCAATCGGATACGCGAAATCTGATATCATTGTCGTTACTTTGTATACGCATTATGTTATTCGTTATTTGATTTTCGCATGTTACTTGTTGTGTGATGATGTGATAAAGTGCATGGTCTTAGTAAGTGGAATCAAAGGTTCTCTATGTTGAGAGATTAAAAGCCTTTGCCACGATACTTTGCCGTGCCAGATAATGTGTATTCGATTGAGTGTGAGATATGTTCAATCGGATACACGAAGTCCGATATCATTTTCTTTACTTTATATATGCATTGTATTATGTGCGCATGGGCTTAATAAGTGGGATTGAAGGTCCTCTATGTCGAGGGGTTAAAAGCCTTTACCACGATGTTTTGCCGCGCTTCTTACCATGTCACTTATCCTTTGGCACATCATTTCTTTATTTACGCATGCATTATGAAGTTCCATATAGTCATCTCTATCTTTGTACGCATCGTAATGAAAAGCGCATGGGCTTATTATATTGGATGAAAGGTTCCCCATTTGGGGAAGAAAAGCCTAAAAGGCTACCTTTACCACAATATTTGCCGCGCCCTTATTCCATTGGTTGCATCATTTACTTTTGTCTTGGCTTGATATCTTGTCATTCATGTATCCATGTTACGATAACATTTGGGTATTATTTCTCGTGGTATATCGGATAGAAACCCATACATAAATTCTGTAGCTGATTTTGAATGGACGGTAGTGCGGTCTGTACTTGGGATACAATTCCACGTACCACTTGGAAAAGTGCTCAAATGTGTGTTTGTGTCCATATTAGCTATCTTCTTTTGCATCACATCATAGCATGCTTACTTTAATGCCTAATTGCCTCCTTAATTGTCTTTTTGCATTATGTACCTAGTGGACTCTTTTATTTACGCATGAATATGTAATGGCTATTTGTTTATGTTTCTGCATGTATAAGTATGATGTGTTTATGAAATTACATGTTCGCTATTATTTGATTCGCTTTTATGTGTGCTCGTGTGATTATGGTGTGCTTGCGTTTCCATGAATACAATATGCCTATGAAGTTGTATGTTTGTCGCTACTTTGACTTACTTTCGAGCATGCAAACTTAGATGTAAGATATATGCAAATCTAGGTGTAGGTTTTATTTTTGCGCATATGAACTTAGAAGCATAATACTCTTGGAAATAAATGTTATTTAGGCTTGATTAAATTATTACACAAATCCTTTCATTACAAGTGACATAAGTAAGGGACCATTCCGAACCCAACGGTTTGAGGTCTTCCCTTACAAGGGGTGAGTGCGGCCTTAAATCTCATTTTCCTGGTTCACACCGGGTGGCGACTCCATTATTCTCCGGTTTAGTCCCCCGTGGCTACTCCGTACTCCCAACTAGGCCGCGAGCCTAGAACAACATGCGTCGCCCAGTTTCTGTGTACCACAGTCTGGCGACTCCACTGGGGATAGAGAATCGGCCTTGAAATAATGTCTTGTGATGTTTGGATTTGTGTTTTAATTGACCGTGTCTATAGTGGGTAAAATGGGGGTTTGATCAAAGACATTTTAAGGCTAGGTAATGGTTTGGTGTCTTCCTTCATTCACTACCCTTCGAGGAAAAGCTGTGAAGGCACCTAGATAATCATTACTTGTAGCTCGTTGTGACGGAGTAGTTTGGACGACTCGTTGTTTATTCCTGTCACCAAGCGATAAGAGCCTAAAAGGTTTGGGTACTTAAGAGAGCCTCGCTCCACCCTCCCTCTGGGGAATCTACAACGGGAAATCCATTCGACAGTTAGTCACGCGCTACGACTTGTTGGCACGTACTTTTAGGGTATAAAAAAGGTGCGTTCACTTGGTTGCTCGAACCCTTGAGTGGGGAGACCTAGTTGTGGGCAATCCTTCGCCAGCAAGAGTCTTTGTCTATACTCTTGATGAGCGGAAAATATATCAATATTTACCGCCCCTTTAACTTAATATTTTGTTTAGTTTCTCGGGTTTGATGAATGTTTTTATGTATTTTAGTTTATTTTGCAAATAAAATAATATCGGGTCTCAATGAAATCATTTAGGATGAAATATGGGTCAAATAAGGGCAATTATTGGACTTGATATATTAATTTTGGAGATTGGAAACTTGAAAGTGCGTTTTGACGAAGTGCAGTTTTGGAAATTACAGTTTTGCGCATCTGTCGTATTTTGGGCATAACTTTTTACTCAGATATCGGATTGAGCTGATTCAAGTTCCAGATTAAAGAAGACTCAAAGATCTACAACTTGGAAAGAGAACATATTTTCGAATTCTGAAGATTTCATGACCTAAATTGATGAACCATCCAGAAGTGTGTGGAGTGTATTTATTAAAAGTCATTATCAATCATTTTCAAAGCAAAATATTAATTAATAAATAATTAATAAAGATTATCAAATCACCACCAAACAAGATAAGCAATTAGTGGAGCAATTATGGATTTGGTGGAGTAATTAGTGGAGAAATTAATAATGGATTTGGTGGAGAATTTGATGGATGATTTGATGGAGGCAAAATTTTGCCTATAAATACCAAGCCATTTCATTTGTAAAATTCATACTTTCTTCTTTGAAATTCTTAATGAATAAATAAGAAGATTGTATCTAGTTTATTTATTTTTAGTTTTCAGTAATTAATTTTCAGTTTCGCACTTTCTTTTCTTTACTTTTCAGTTTTTACTTTCCGCAATTTACTTTTACGCACAGTACTTTTCTTTCTTTAATTTTTCAGTTTTTACTTTTCAGTAATGAGGAGGTAACTTCCCCAGCTAGGGTGAAAGGTAATTCTTTTACTATTGCTATTTAGATTAATCTCCCTTAAATATAATATATTCACTATTTAAAATACTGATTAATAAAGGATACCGCTATATTGGTCGGTTGGCAATTCAATTTAATCTGGTTTAAACCTGACTAATCAAGGAAACCGCCAGATTGGTCGGTTGGTAAATTTATTTTGGTACCGCCTTTATGGCTGGATTATGGACAAATATTACCGCCTATATGGCTGGTTGGACTTAATTTGACTTAATCAGGATACCGCCAGATTGGTCGGTTGGTAAAATAATATCACAAGTTTATATATTATTTTATGGGAGATATCTAAATTAGTAGTAGTAAAAGTAATTCCTTTTACCTTAGCATTTTATTTCATTTTACTTTTCAGTTTTACTTTATGTCTTTTACTTTTCAGTATTTTTACTTTATGTCTTTTACTTTTAAGTTGTTACTAGCCCTAGTTATGTGTTAGTTATCTGGGGTTGTGATGAATTCTAATATCACCGGTTTATAAGGGGTTGTTTTATAGTTTGGGTAATTTAAAGGTTTACTTATTAAGTCTTAAGCTTAATGCTTCTTGTTGTCTGATCACCAATAAGATTGATGTGGTAAATCTAAAATGAACTAGACATATGGATTTTAGGTTTCAGCCTTAGACTTAATAGCCCACGATCTTCCTTGAGGATAGATAACCCTTTAATAGATTTCCTTACAGGATAGGAATATACCTGTCGGGCGGGGGTAGCCATAATTGGAACTTAAACTTAATGAATCCAGATAATTTGATTGGCATAGACATATGGTTCAATTGGGTTAAACTGGGTATTTGCGTCTGACCATCGACAGAGGCTTTTGCATAATTTAGTGTTCCAGGTTAGTAAACTGTTTTATTACACAAACATAAAATAACCACTTCATCTTTTAAATGATATTAGAATGATTCATGACCCTAGATCTTTGTGTCTTTTGTTATTTTCCTTAGTATTTTATTTTGTCTTTTTATTTATTTATTTTGTAAAACCACATTCAACCAATCAATCAAACAATCTCTCTCTTCTCCATTTAATTAGATATTTGTAAATAAATAGATTCAATAATTAATAACAACAGTAGGAATTAAGTCCTCGTGGGATCGATATTTTTATACTACTTGAACGATACGTGCGCTTGCGTTATACGTGTGTGTTTACGCCGGTCAACTCTCACGAACCCACCCGTAGACCGGGGATGTATGGCTAAAGTAACAATTATTTCCTTGAGTATGTGCTTGTGGACCATTCTCATTTGGATGCAGTTTGACTTTTTGCCAAAAATGCGAACTTGCTGGGCCATTTAAACTGGGGCGAGTTCGTATCTTATGACAATTAGGCCCAAAGCTTCTAAAATGTTGGTGGGCCACTCTATAGAAATTATTGTTTTATGTTTGCATTACCTTTATTTTATGCTTGTGTTTGGGAACATCGTCGTTTGGATCCATTTGGACCATTTGTCATGGGATATGGGCTTGTTGGGCCATTTAAATTGGGACAAGAATGTATCTTATGACGATTGGGTCAAGGGCTTCTAAATGTCAATGGGCCATTTTGTGCTTGCGTTTGGGAACATTACCATTTGGATTTGGTTGGGCTCCTTGCCATGAGATATGAACTCGTTGGGCCATTTAAACTGGGACGAGTTCACTCTTATGACAGTTAGCCCCAAAAGTTTCTAAAATGGTAATGGGCCGATTTGTTTGAAGATTTTATTGATTTAGTATATTCTATATGTCACATACATCTCATGCACCTCATACATACATATATCATGTTAACACCCTCTATGTCTCAAAAAAGACATCATAAATACCGTTTGGGTTAGGGAAATGACAAGGCTCACTAAAAGAACAGTAACAAGCATGTGTGAATCTGATAATGAGGTATCCCTTATGGATCAGTTAGAGAACAGTCTCGCCAAGATCACTGAACAGTTGCAAACCTTGACTACTGCTGTGGATGGTATAGCCGGGTCTCGTGCTGGGGGTAGTTCTGGGGATGTGAGGCAAGAGGAGCCTCCGAACAGATTGGGGGATGATATCCCCACCTTTAATGATGATATGGCAGAGTATGCAGCAGGCAGAGTATCTGGGTCTCATGCAGAATTACAGAAGCTCCGGGATCCGGTTGAGTCAGTTACCCGCAAGTTAAGGGGTAAAAATGAAGATTTGCTGGATTATGAGATGATGACTTTCGAAGAACAGTTGCCGGCACAGTTCAAGATATCTGACATGGCTAAGTTTAACGGGAATGGGGATCCAAGGGTGCATCTCCGATAGTATGTATCAGTAATGAGTTCAGTTGGCCTATCTCAGTGCCAAGTGCAGAAGATGTTCGGGATGTCACTCGAGGGGGCACCCGTGGTGTGGTACCATAGCCTTGAAAAGAAGGTTAAGGAGGATTGGAGGGAGTTGGCTGATGCTTTCTTGAAGCAGTATGTCACAGATTTGGAAATTGACTTGTCACTCCGTGATCTAGAAAACATCAAGCAGAAGCCGGAAGAAAGCTTCAAAGAATATGTAGACCGCTTGAGGGGTCAGCTTTTAAAGATGCAGACTAGGCTCTCTGTAACACCCTGCCAGAGGTAGGATGCTACCGGCAGGAGACAAGATTGACCCATCTCCATAAGCCCTGAATCTACCAAAAATTCGGCATGAAGTATCCTAAAATCTAGGTAACTTGGATCGCAGTCCAGCATTAAAAGCAATCCAAGAAAATATCAAACCAACAAAAGGACCTCAGGTCCACACAAAACTCATCAAAACCACAACCTAAGGGCTCTGTGCCCACAACATCATAAACAATCAAACTTTAATTTATTAATACAAACCATATGCTCAGCACTACAAAATAAAACAATAAATCAGATATCCTAATCTTCTAAAACTTTTCCCAGGACACTTGCGAGGGTGACTGCCGCTTGGGTAATCCACGTCTCGAGAATGACTTCCAAAGCCGATATGATTGACCAATCTACAAGTCAACCTGCAAAACTGGCAAACTGGTTTGGTATGAGTTTTGAAACTCAGTAAGTAACCCTGCTAGTAATACAACAAACAAGTCAAACATTTATGACAAACAAACAAGTCGAATATATCAGCCGCTTATCAGATTTACTAAGCTACTTCAAATTCAAATTTATTAATTTGTTATTGTTCTTTATTCTTAACTCTTATCAAAGTTTCACATTTTCATATTAACATATGTGCTAATCTAATAGCTAACGCCCAAAGCATACGAAGCAAATCGTATATATCTATACTTTTATCACAATAGTCTAACTTTGAAATATCATCAAATCGCTATGTTAATAAACTTTTCTCAATACCAAATCAAACCTTTCTTAACTTCCTTTAATTACAACATCATTACAATGACTTAACAATCGCGATTCATATACATTTACACATACCTTAACACACCCCTCTTATATACATGCCAAAAATAATTTCTAAGGTTCTTATACATATGCATGCATACCAATACAGCTTAACAAACACGCTTTATAACATCTAACACACATTAGTTTCTGAATTCATTAACTTATTTCACATAAGCATTCGTTATCCATATAATCAACGAGCTCCATCATACACGTACATACACACAGTCACACATACAATCATCATACAACTAATCATGACGCAAACTTAAATACCAATACATCACAAGGCATACAGTCAAACAATACATATATATCACGGCATACCAAGTTTGTCACGCGACTACTCATACATAAGCACATTCATAACAAACATTCCAAAACACGACTCAAACACTCACGTACAATCATATGTTTCAAACATATGAATACACCTCCTGTTACCAAATTCAAATGTCATACCTTTAATAATTCTCATAGCTTTTCCTTTATCGATCAAACATAATCATTCAGGCTCTCTATCTATGAACATCTGATATAACATCTTTATCAACTGAACATATCCAACCTATACATATCTTAGTATCATATGCATATACGAACACATACTCATATATATTTACACATTTTCATATTTGTTCACATACACAATTCATATCGTTACAGATTCATACCTTTATGTACATTCATACATACGCATAGTCATTAACATCATTAAACCTCTTACTTCATATTATGCTAATAACAAAAGCCATACCTGCGATGATCGTTTCACTTAGCTACACATAACCTTGAACTGCTTCTCAAACTACTTCTTAACTATCTTCTGTTTTACCTAACATATTAATCATCTATACATGTATATATGTAAAATCAAGATACGAAATCACACATTAAGCTCTCATCGCATGAGTTACTTACCTGGCTTCACAGACACTCTGACTCTGGACCCGATCTGTCAAAACAAATCACAACACATGTGAAAACCGCTATTTGCGGAACTTTCTACTCATCTATATAAACTTCCGAACTTTCCCGGAATACATGAATCCTCACCGACTCTACGATTTAAGCTTCATCACTCTAATATGCCTTTCTATACTATTCTGAACTAACTAGATAGCCCATATTCTCACTTTACGCGTTTGCGGTACAACTTGCGGAAAAGTTTCCGCAAACGCTACGGAAGGGTCTCGAACCCTCCGAACTAATCCAGAATTACTCAATTACCCTGGCAATACATTATTTATACCTTAACCATGATTACGATCATCTACGCTCATTCGCGCGAGAAACTCCGTTTTACCGAAAACTCGCTAATTCTGCCGGATCGATCAAATCTAATCCGTTCTCACTCGAATTCTACGACTAGCATCGATTTAACATATTATATTATACCCAATTAAATTCATGTCCATTTGTTACACTACGGAACTACTGGAAACATCCGAATATAAAACTGTAAACTTTAAAATAACAAATTCTAAACAGAGAGTTGTACCGAAATCCCGAGGCCATATTCGAACTCCCATCGGCCATACGAACGCGCTGGTGCGATCGAAATTTCGATCAGGGCTACTGTTCACATCGGGTTACTATTCATCCGAATCTTTTTTCCTCGTTTCGCGTGCAAACGGCCGCTGATCGGCGAAATCGATTCCGCATACTCGTAGTACTCTCCGAGTGCTTCGATTTGGTAGGTGACTCGGGCCGTGAAACGAACTGACGAGTCGGAAATACGAGACCCATTGCCGCAACTTCTTCTCCTCCCTGCGCCGTTTCCGGCCACCATTAGCCTGAACGCCGGCTACCATGAGTCGCGCCATCGCCGGAGGAAGCCAGCGCCACTGGTGAGCCGTCGTACCGTCGCCGGAATCCCACCGGCGTTCCCTTCTTTTCTTCTCACTGTCACACGCGAGCCCCTGCCTCTCTTTTTCTCTTTTATTTGGTAAATGCTCTAATAATAATAATAATAATAATAATAATAATAATAATAATAATAATAATACAAATATCACAAATCTTGGATTTACAAAAATGTCCCCACCACTAAGGGTATTTTTCGGAAATCACTAATTTCAAAGCCCTTCTGGCGCGATTCTTGGAAAGTGCTCAACACGAAAGTTGTCCGTCTCGGAAAAATAAGTTCGCTAGTTCAAGAATCAACTCAATCGAAGTTTGTTGGCTAATTCTGTGACTAAAACTGTAAACTTTACGCGTAATATAAATATCGCGTAACTGATTCCTTAAAACGACGAGCCTACTGATGCGACAACTCTTCACTTTAAAATATTACAATCTAATTCCAGCATATAAACACTGATTTTCAATTACCATCGTGATCTAAATCCTTAACTTTAATTCGATAACTTTCCCAAACTGTTCCGAAAAACCCGGGATATTACATCTTCCCCTCCTTATAAAAATTTCGTCCTCGAAATTTCTCCGTCCTTATTTCTGATCACTCGGAACCAATCGTACGTACTTGACCATCTTGTCCATATTCGGAAGTCACCATACTTAACACCTTTCAAAAGTTACATATTCCATACATCAATACGAATCATGCTATTTCGAAACAAAACATATCAAATCAAACATTTTATGTCTAAATCAAGCCAAACTTGTCATTTCAATTCACATCCATTCATAAGAACACTCTCAAACTGTTTTCAAGCTCATCCATCAACAAAAGAGAAAATAGAACACGAATTCTACGCAGTCAATCGAATACATCATCTGAAACAAGGAACATAACACATGTCCTTTACACGCAACACAATATCAAAACGGAAACTTAATACGAATCTCATACTATCTATTTCATCCATTATACAAAATGGAACTCATTCATTTCACATCATGTCATTCTACATCATATATGTAAACGACATCAACATCAAAGTTTACATTCATACATATCCCATCGCACATACATGGCTATCCACATAGCACACATAATCATCACTATATCCATAAAATCCATGTCTAACTATAAACTTACATACATACTCTTATAACGATATAAACTTTTATACCAACAAATACCTCTATCGTCACAACCAGATTTGACAACTGTAATACTCTTATGATGTTGATAGTCTGAAATCTGTCAATGTCTGCCATTATTCAAAATACAATTGTAAACATAAAACGATTTCTTTTAAAAATCATTTCGAAAATGCATTTGAAAAACTCTTTTACTGTAAACAAAATCAATTTCAAAAATCCATCATCGTAAAAACCATATCGAGCATCCAGCATAACTCACTGGACGAAACATAAACGAGCGCCCAATGCCCAAATCGCGCGCACAGATCGGACAATGAACGAATCGATCCCCTGTCGACAGAGGGTTGGGTCGTACCATTTCTGATGGCTTAGACCCTACGATCACCCCGGTGGAAACATATGATGAGTTATAAAAAAAACATAAATGCATACACCGATCGTCGGGGCGGAAACATAACAATAACCGATCATCTCAGCGGAAACACATTAAGAAAACATTAACGATCGCTGAGACGGAAACTTATAAATACATCATATATGTAAAATATCAAAAGTAATGTCCAATGCATCAAATCAAAATGCAATTGGTTTGAAATCATTTTCTCCCCAAAACATAAATTTGAATAAATCATAAATGAGTCTGTAATGCAATGTTTTCAAAATAATACCGATCGTCCACTGCTCAGTCGCGCGCAAAGACTGGACAATGTACGTACCATGTCGACAGGGTAATGGGCCAGCCATTTTTCGATGGTCTGGACCGTAACGATCGCCCCGGTGTTCAACCCGGAACGTAACATAACCGATCACCACGGAGGGTCAAAAACATAAAATCACCAAGCACCATGGCGGAAACAAATTTTCGAGCGTCTCAGCGGAAACAAATTTTACAGTCTAAAAATATCAAAAACATTTTCGAGCACCGAGACGGAAACATATTAATAGATCTCAAATCATGAAAACTCAAATCAAACGTCGAGGCAGAAACATTTTCTTTATCCTTTATAATCAAAATCAAAACCTCTGAAAACTTTCCTTATTCCTTCTTTTTTTTTCTTTTCAAACTCTGTTATGCCAGAAATCAAATTCCAAGTTTTCAAAACATGATTCAAAATATCATTTCACAATTCATACTATCAACATCATGAAATCTCCCATACTTCAAAACACCTCAGATTCACATTACTTACATATTCATATTCCTATATAAACCACAAGCTTTAACTTTGTACACTTAAACACATACATATATTCATACTACACAAACATATACGGATAATCCAAATCACCTATATTAATCAAAACCATAGCACATCATACCATACACCAGAAATCAAATTAAACATAAAACTATACAGTCTTTACGTAGCAGAAAAATTACTCAGACGATCGGATACCTTGTAGCAGCAGTCACCGACGCCCTAACCTTGGCTCTGATACCACAACTGTAACACCCCACCAGAGGTAGGATGCTACCGGTAGGAGACAATATTGACCCATCTCCATAAGCCCTGAATCTACCGAAAATTCGGCATGAAGTATCCTAAAATTGTTGGGGTTGGTGCTCAGAGCGCCAATTCCCGGTTGTATTTCTGTTGAATACTTCTGTAAAACATTATTATTATGAATAATATATGCAGTTTCTATAATATAATCTATCTTATTAAATGGTAAAGACGTAATGACCCTAGAATGATTAGTCATGATACAGTTGCAAAAGCGTCGCAACGGACATTGAGTAGTATCATGACGTTGTCATTCTCAGACAGTTCCTGGTCAAGGTTTACACTACTTGGTCAGTATAGTAAACCCGTTGAGACCGGTACATGTCGTATACTGGAATATATGATTCCAATGGTTTCTCAATGAACCATAAGTCTTGGAAACTAGTATAGACGTGTAGGTGTTTATAGTGGATAAACACTGAACGACTCACCAAAGATTCTTAATGGATGGTACACCAGCGTCAATAAGAATCTTATCGGGTTGAGTAGCACTTGTGATTCTTAGACTTGAGATGACATTGTGGGCACATGAGACATCTTCTACACTTAGATGGCAGTCACGTCACCGATCTATTTAGATCAGACCTCCGCCTGTTCGTTGGGTGTAGACAGATCCTCAGGGTGTCGTATGTGTATCGAGATAGGATCCGTCAGTTCTGTGTATCAGAGCATATGTAGTCCATATGATTAGCAATCAGATAAAACCATGGGCCCGTGGTAAAGTTTAGAAGTTAGTTCTAAACATTCTTTAGAGATTGCTAATAGAATAGTCGACTGGATAATTCCGATAAAGATTTGACGTTTACATCTATATCTCTGGGATTTATCCGGATACTTGTGACAGAGGAATTATACATTTGCCTTGACCTCGACCTGTATGGTTCAGCGAGATTATCCGTGATCGTCATAATCTATGGGTGGATAGATTATGGACACGAAATTAGATTTCGTGACGGATATACCTGAATCTAGAGAGTCTCAATAATGAAACATACTCGTAGAGCACTAGAGCAACATTAATAAATAATATTGATTATTTATAAAGTCGTTTAAAGGTTAAACGCAAGATACGTGCTAAAGGGACTAGATAGTCATTTGCCTAATTATTGTGTATTTACATTTAATACTTGATTAATTTAAATACACATTAATTAATAGTCAAAATGAGTTATTTGACTTATATCCTAAATGAATATATGTTTTTAATATTTAATGTAAATATTATACATATATTTAATATATTTGTATTTGATTAATTAATTAATTAATTAATTGTTAAATGATTAAATTAATTAAAATATAAATATCTTACATTAGGATATTTGAAGTAAATGATATTAGTTGCCTTTGTTGACTTAATTAAATATCTAATAAAGTTGTATTTAGATATTTATGCAAGTTGACTAAATAAACTTGAAATAAAAAAATCAAATTACATAACTTGTATTTCATTTGATGAAATTCGGCCAAGGCCTTTTGGTTACAAGTATATATTGATTTTCATTTCACTTTACACTTAACCTAATACACTTTACAAAAGGAAAACTCCATTGAAGAAACTTAAAGAAAGCTTGAGAAAGAAAGAAAGATCAAAGAAAGCTTGGAATTTTAGTAAGTTTTTCAAACTTGCTATTAGAAAGGAAAATGTTCCTTAGGTTCTAGCCTCCAACATGTGATGTTCTTAGATTATTTCTTTCTTTATTTCTTTGTGTTTTTGTTGATGGAAGTTTGATTGAAGTGTTGAGCATGTATGGTGAATGAAGGTTGTGACTATTGTAGTTATAAACATTCTTTTAAGGTTTTGGAAACCATGTTGCTAATCTAGAGTTGTTGACCCACTCTTAGATGACCTAGATTTGATCTTGAGTTGTTTCATTGTGTTGAGACTTGGATTGGATATTAGAATGATGATTGAAGTAATTGATTTAATGTATTTGGTCTAATTTGTCCAATTTGTGGAAATTGAAAAATTAGGGTTCATGACTAAATCCAAATTTGGTGCTTTTCATATATGTTGTGCATTTGGATGTGTATATGATACATATAAATTTTCATGTTGATTGGATTACATTTAGATGTGTTTTGAAGCATGAAATGACAAAGTGCACAAATGGGACCCCTAATGGAGCTCTCGGCCAAGAATAAGAAAATTGGGATTTTTGGTTGCCTTGGTGTTTTAATGTTTTGAACATGCTAAGTTCATCTTAGAAATGATTTAGAATCATTCAAAATTGATTAGATCAATTTCGGACTAAAATGGACAAAATATCAAAGTAAGGGTAATTTGGTAAATTAACTTAAATATGATTTATTGAATTTTATTTCATAATTTGATTATTGGAATATTAAATAAATATGTTTATTTAATTAATCCGAGAAAAAGTTTTGAAATCGGAAAATACGATTTTCCACCACTTCCGCTGCGTTACCGGATTCACCCCCTAAAAACCCCTACAAAAATCTGGGTAACCTGGATCGCAGTCCAGCATCAAAAGCAATCTAAGAAAATATCAAACCAACAAAAGGACCTCAGGTCCACACAAAACTCATCAAAACCACAACCTAAGGGTTTTGTGCCCACAACATCATAAACAATCAAACTTTAATTTATTAATACAAACCACATGCTCAGCACTACAAAATAAAACAATAAATCAAATATCCTAATCTTCTAAAACTTTTCCCAGGACACTTGCGAGGGTGACTGCCGCTTGGGTAATCCACGTCTCGAGAATGACTTCCAAAGCCGATATGATTGACCAATCTACAAGTCAACCTGCAAAACTGGCAAACTGGTTTGGTATGAGTTTTGAAACTCAGTAAGTAACCCTGCTAGTAATACAACAAACAAGTCAAACATTTATGACAAACAAACAAGTCAAATATATCAGCCGCTTATCAGATTTACTAAGCTACTTCAAATTCGAATTTATTAATTTGTTATTGTTCTTTATTCTTAACTCTTATCAAAGTTTCACGTTTTCATATTAACATATGTGCTAATCTAATAGCTAACGCCCAAAGCATACGAAGCAAATCGTATATATCTATACTTTTATCACAATAGTCTAACTTTGAAATATCATCAAATCGCTATGTTAATAAACTTTTCTCAATACCAAATCAAACCTTTCTTAACTTCCTTTAATTACAACATCATTACATTGACTTAACAATCGCGATTCATATACATTTACACATACCTTAACACACCCCTCTTATATACATGCCAAAAATAATTTCTAAGGTTCTTATACATATGCATTCATACCAATACAGCTTAACAAACGCGCTTTACAACATCTAACACACATTAGTTTCCGAATTCATTAACTTATTTCACATAAGCATTCGTTATCCATATAATCAACGAGCTTCATCATACACGTATATACACACAGTCCACATACAATCATCATACAACTAACATGACGCAAACTTAACAACCAATACATCACAAGGCATACAGTCAAACAATACATACATATCACGGCATACCCAGTTTGTCACGCGACTACTCATACATAAGCACATTCATAACAACATTCCAAAACACGACTCAAACACTCACGTACAATCATATGTTTCAAACATATGAATACACCTCCGTTACCAAATTCAAATGTCATACCTTTAATAATTCTCATAGCTTTTCCTTTATCGATCAAACATAATCATTCAGGCTCTCTATCTAGGAACATCTGATATAACATCTTTATCAACTGAACATATCCAACCTATACATATCTTAGTATCATATGCATATACTGTTGGGGTTGGTGCTCAGAGCGCCAATCCCGGTTGTATTTCTGTTAAATACTTCTGTAAAATATATTATTATGAATAATATATGCAGTTTCTATATATAATCTATATTTCTATATGGTAAAGACGTAATGACCCGAGAATGATTAGTCATGATACAGTCGTAAAAGCGTCGCAACGGACATTGAGAAGTATCATGACGTTGTCATTCTCAGACTGTTCCTGGTCAAGGTTTACATTACTTGGTCAGTATAGTAAACCCGTTGAGACCGGTAAATGTCGTATACTGGAATATATGATTCCAATGGTTTCTCAATGAACCATTAGTCTTGGAGACTAGTATAGACGTGTAGGTGTTTATAGCGGATAAACACTGAACGACTCACCGAAGATTCTTAATGGATGGTACACCAGCGTCAATAAGAATCTTCTTGGGTGAGTAGCACTTGTGATTCTTAGACTTGAGATGCCATTGTGGGCACATGAGACATCTTCTACACATAGACGGCAGTCACGTCACCGATCTATTTAGATCAGACCTCCGCCTGTTGTTTGGTGTTGGGTGTAGACAGATCCTCAGGGTGTCCTATGTGTATCAAGATAGGATCCGTCAGTTCTGTGTATCAGAGCATAGGTAGTCCATATGATTAGCAATCAGATAAAACCATGGGCCCGTGGTAAAGTTTAGAAGCTAGTTCTAAACATTCTTTTTGAGATTGCTAATAGAATAGTCGACTGGATAATCCCGATAGAGATTTGACGTTTACACCTATATCTCTGGGATTTATCCGGATACCTGTGACGGAGGAATTATACATTTGCCATGACCTCGACCTGTATGGTTCAGCAAGATTATCCGTGATCGTCATAATCTACGGGTGGATAGATTATGGACACGAAATTTGATTTCGTGACGGATATACCTGAATCAAGAGAGTCTCAATAATGAAACATACTCGTAGAGCACTAGAGCAACATTAATAAATAATATTGATTATTATAAAGTCGTTTAAAGGTTAAACGCAAGATACGTGCTAAAAGGACTAGATAGTCATTTGCTTAATTTTTGTGTATTTACATTTAATACTTGATTAATTTAAATACACATTAATTAATAGTCAAAATGAGTTATTTGACTTATATCCTAAATGAATATATGTTTTTAATATTTAATGTAAATATTATGCATATATTAATATATTTGTATTTAATTAATTAATTGATTGTTTAATTGTTAAATGATTAAATTAATTAAAATATAAATATCTTACATTAGGATATATTAAGTAAATGTTATTAGTTGCTTTTGTTGACTTAAATAAATATCTAATAAAGTTGTATTAAGATATTTATGCAAGTTGATAACATTAAATTTGAAATGAAATTGAAATTACTAAACTTGTAAATCCTAAGGTGAATTTCGGCCAAGGCTTAAATGTTACAAGTATAAATTGATTTTCATTTCACTTTACACTTAACCTAATACACTTTAAATAAAGAGAAAACTCCATTGAAGAAATTTAAAGAACGCTTGAGAAAGAAAGAAGATTAAAGAAAGCTTGGAATTTTAGTAAGTTTTTCACACTTGCTATTAGAGAGGAATATGTTCCTTGGGTTCTAGGCTTCAACATGTGATGTTCTTAGATAATTCCTTCTTTATTTCTTTGTGTTTTTGTTGATGGTGGTTTTGATTGAAGTGTTGAGCATGTATTGTGAAGGAAACTTGTGACTATTGTAGTTGTAAGGATTCTTTTAAGGTTTTGAAACCATGTTGCTAATCTAGAGTTGTTGACCCACTCTTAGATGACTTAGATTGATCTTGAGTTGTTTCATTGTGTTGAGACTTTGATTGGATGGAAGAATGATGTTTTAGAAACATGATTAAGTATTGGTTTCAAGTTTTTGACATTGTACCACCTTTTGGCTTTCAATTATGTTGAGTATTTGGATTGTATAAGATGCATGAAAATATTCGTCTGTTGACCCTGGTCGGACATAATGGTCGGCACTTTTATGGTGACCTCGTCTGTCGGACCTAATGTGGTCGGCACTTATGTGGTCGGTCCTCGTCTGGTCGGCCCTAATATGGTCGGCACTTTGTGGTCGGACCTCGTCTGAAGGTCGGACGTAATTATGGTTGTGGTCGGAAACGGAGGTGGTCGGTCTCGTCTGGTCGGACCTAATGTGGTCGGCACTTATGTGGTCGGTCCTCGTCTGGTCGGACCTAATGTGGTCGGCAATTTTTGTGGTCGGATTATTACTCCATTTGATCGGATCATAAATGTGAGTAATGTTTTAGTTTATGGGTGGAATCCGAATAGATTATTCATATTAGATATTGAATAATTTACTCGGTATTTGAAAAAGTTTTGAAATACGTTTTGCGCCTTGAACCCGCGCTTCCGCTGCGCCCGAACCGAATACCCCTACAAAATGGTATCAGAGCGAGTCTGATTCTAGGACACCTAATATGATTAGCCTTCATTGAATCAATGTTTAATCATGTTTTCTAGACTTTATGCATGCTTATTAGGATCTAAATGGTTAGATTTAGGGTGTATGACACTTAGCGGAAAATCCCTAATTAATAAGGTTTGAATGTAATTATGTATTTGATGCATGTTATATGGTCCGTCTTGTCAATACAGTTTATGAATACTTCTTTGTGACTACATCCGAGACCGTGCCTCTGCTGTGAGGGGTAGTCGATAAAGATTTATTTATACCGGATGTATATCAGATACTAGGTAAATTCAAGTGAAAGCGGAATTCTGAATGTGCCCTAGCTGTCAGGATTACGTAAGTAACTTGAGTTTACCATTGACGAGTTTAACCTTGGTACGTCTCCTTGTGGGCCTGCCTTCGCAGCGACAACGAGAAACGGCCAGGACCGGATACTTAGGAGTCACTATTGAGTGATTGAAAAAATGAGTTGTTCTACCTGATGAATATACGTAGGCGAGACCGTGCCTCTGCTGTGAGCCGAAATATATTCACGGAATCCACTTTTCACTATTAGTATTTAATTTAATTATTAAATATTGTATTCTGTTTTGGGATTACAGCAATGCATGATTTAGTGGGATGGGCATATTAGATTAAAAATCCATGATCTAGTTTATGCTTTTGATATTATATGAAACTGCTTATTTATTCTGCTAACCGTTTTCGTGATCTATATGATAGATTGGCGATGGCGGGACAATCCACAAATCAGTTTGCCCGTATGCTTGATGCGAACAACTAACTGAAGGCGCTGAAAAGATTGCAGACTGGGAATTGGATTTGAGGATTGTCCTCGATTCCGAAAAGCTGGGTTATGTTCTTGAGGGTCCGTGCCCCTTGCAGTGGGTGCAGATGCTTCAGAGGAGGAACGCCAAGTTTTTGAAACTTGGAAGGATGATGATTTAAGGGTTAAATCATACATCCTTAGTTCACTTTCTCCGAAACTCAAGCAACAGTACTATGGTATGTTAGATTCCTATAGTATGATGACGCGATTGAGACAATCGTTTGAGAACCAGGAACAAGTGATTGTTCACAAAGTCGCCATGGAACTGTTCCATGCGCGTCTGGATGAGGGGCAGAGTGTTAGCCCATATGTTCTTCAGATGATCGATTTGATCGATCAGTTGAGGCAACATAATCTCATCCTGAATGACATTCTCGGTAGGAGTGTCATTTTTGGTTCACTACCAGCTTCATTTCGCCAGTTCGTGATGTACTTCAACATGCACGGGACTATCTGTACCTACCAGGAGCTACATAGGATGTTGCTCACGGCAGAAGAGGACCTTAAGAATGGAGTAGAGTACTCCGACTCGCCCTAGAACTACTTCTCTTTCAGCTTCTTCCCAAGGATGGTCCAGGGAAAGAACAAGAAAGGCAAGAGAAAGAAGAGAAGGCTTTTGGTCCTCAACAACATGCGAAGATTGCAAAGCCCAAAAGGGCTTCTGAAGACAAATGCCACCACTGCGGCAAAGTTGGGCAACGGAAAAGGAACTGTCCTGATTACATGCCCAAGTGATGAGAGACAGAGCTTCTACATCAGGTACTTTTATTTTTCCAGTTATTGATTTATCTTTGGCTTGTGAAGCCGTTACATCCAGCTGGATTTTAGATTCTGCTTGTCCCATTCACATTTGCAATTCGTTGCAGGTGCTGAAGAAAGTAGGAAACTGAAGCCTGGAGAGATGCAGT